>VYZU01062467.1:0-74370 GCA_013401355.1 Ceyx cyanopectus | reverse complement strand
TGCTGTTTTCAAATGTCAGGGATATTTTAAGTCTTACCTGAAGTTCAGTAGGAAAATTCCATGGGGTTTTTTGTTGGAAGAAAATAACCCAACAACAAAAGAATAACCAGGTTTTAGGTATTACTTTATTTGCTGAGGTGATTTTTTAAAATGCTTTTTATTTATATTTTTGGGGGAGATGGTATTTTATTTTAGCAGTGACTGTTTTCTCAGGCTTTAGAGGGACAGTCACAGTGCAAGCAACCACACTAGTTGCCATCTGCATGACTTCTTAAGGAGGTCAGCACCGTGGAGTTCTGATGGTGGAATGGTTCATGCAAGTGCACTCACTTTAGACAAAATCAACTGAATTATTCTAAATAATGTAAATAGGTGGTATGGGTTCGATGAGTTGATATTGCCTGGAGTGAATTAGGGAGCACTCATACAAGCTACTCTGCTGGCAGATCTTTGGGATAATAACTTCAGCAGGGGGCAGTGAGGAGCAGCTGGGGGGCATAAAGCCTTTGATCAGCACAGCTGGATCCAGCACTAACATCTGTCTATAGTCTTAGACTCGACACTTTTGTTAATACTGTGAGCTGTATTTGCATTTGTTAGATTATTTTGGTAACAGTACTTCCCTGTCTCTAGTGCTCCATTTCTTTCCATAATCCCCCCTCACAGCAAAATCAGTATTGGCAATTCAGAAGAAATAGGACAATTATCTTCATGTAACCCTTTAACAATTATTAACTTTCCTATACTTCTCTAGTAATGGTTATATGTGTAAGTCTCAGTAAAGAGCAGCTGTGAAATTAAAATACAGGAATTACAGAAAGAAGCTGTTTAGAGGCACTGCAGTTGCCACCACAGAGCACATACACGTACTCGCTCTTTCAGAGCTGTCCATGTGCCCATGTAAGCAGGACATTTCAGGTTCCTGCAGTCATGAAGCTCTTCTGTTCCTTGGAGGAAGTGAATGGTTGAGGGAAGGACAGAAGGTTTGAATTTACAGGCCAATGCACGCTTGACCATAAAGGAGTTGATTATAAACATCCTTATAGTAATTTAATGGCAATGTAAAGAGCACAGAGAGGAGAACATGAGATATTAAAAAGTGATCTTGTGAAGCAGCAGTCTTGGTATCTGTTAAGCTTCCCTACATAGATTGATCTATATCTTTCCCTTTTCTTACATGTTCTCTGTATGCGTTAGAGAAATGAATCTTGTAAGCATTTGCTTATTTTTGGCATGGAATAATAAAGCAGACAAGTGTCACATGAATGATTGTGACACTTGAACAAATGTCTGTGAGCTCAAACAGGACGGGCATATTATGTTTTGACCCATTAGCTATAGCTGTCTTACGTAGAAGAAAAAATTGCCAGTTTATCTAAATACTTTAATTCAAGCAAGCACTTCAGACTTAACCACTTGGCAGAATCATACCTTCCAAGATTAATAGCTTGTCTGCATATTAAAAGCATGTTAAGATGCATTGTTCCATCCTCTGTTTACTGAAAAATTACAGCTTTGAGTGGATGATGGGGAGGAAAATTAAGCTGAGTGTTTTGATTCCTTTTCATACAGATAACAGACCATAATTTTGCCATTCCTACTGTTTATCCATTTAACCTTAATACTCTGGAAAAGAGAGTGGTGTGGGCGTTGGATACGTCATCCTTTGGCATTATCAGATTCTCAGATTTCTTTTCAGCTTCTCATAGTATTGCGTTAAGATTCTGTGGTAATAGTAATAAGCTTTCTGCAACACAGTAAATATGACTATCCATATATGAGCAAGTGGGGTGGCTTAGTTGTAGGGCTTGGATGTGGTGCTGCAAATATTTTTTATTTATTATTGTTGGTGTTGAAAAGCTTTTAATTTGAAAGAAACTGGACTGTATAAATTTTGCTGTGTCTCAAAATAATTCCAATTTATTGATATTTCCTTTTTAGCATAGATGTTTATGTCATTCCCATATTGGAGTCTGATCCCATGTTAATTTTTCTAGCCATCTCTCTATAGTCTTATGCTAGAAAGATCAGTCTGAACCTGGGTGTTGCAGTAACTCAAGGTCCTCATCTTTTGCCTTTGTTTCCTATCTTCTTCCTTATGTGTCCCTTATCTTAGCTGTCCTTGCCTATTCTCCTCTTTCTTCAAATAAACGAAGGGAAAAAAAAAGTCAAGGCAAATTTTTTTTTAATGCTGTAGTTAATTTCCCAGAATTGAGACCTCACTTGTGAAACTGTTGTTTGAAAATTGTATTAATGTTAATGAATTCTCTGTTACTTGGTTTAGATTATATAGTTATGATAATACAGCTTAAGAATTTAGGACAAAGAATGAAAGTTTTAAGTATTCATGTGCTCCTAATTCTAATGGGTCCTCAAAGTGGAACGTTTTATTAATGAGAATATTTTGGAACAAGATTAGCAGTCTATAGTGAGTAATAAACAGGCTGAATGTACATCTGTGTAGACCTCTGTAATAGGAACAAGAAAATGAGGTTGGATCTGCTTTGCTAGGAGATAAAAAGCCGATCTAAGTTAAAAGGCATAATAGTAGTAAAAAAGTAAGGCATGGTTTTAGAATGAAATGAGAGTGGAGACTTGGCAGATTAGGTTTGCCTTAAGTCTGTGATAGTTAAAATAACCCCGTTCAAAATTTTGAAACTGTAATTTACATGTTCCTTTATTATTATTCAGATTAATACTAAAAGGGCAGAAGTCATCCAAGGAACTTACGCATTAATTTTCTTCCCTTTCTCTTCTCTGCAGATTTGTTTCAAAATATTTTTCTAGTACCTTGAACTTTGTTGTTATTTTTTGTTTTGACAAGAAGAAACTTTTCTTTCTGTCGATTAATGCTACTGAGAAATAAAGATGCTTTTAGAAAATGCTTTCAAGCACAAAAGGAGATGGTTTTCAAGAGATTATTTTACATATTTACATATTTTACCTTAAGCATTTTGTAGTCACTGCCTACTGGTGAATGTATCAGATTTTTACACACACTTTCAAAATGAACCAGTTTTGCTTCTAAGTCATTGCAAAGGGAGGAAATGAATTCTAACTTTTTTCACTTCATTTTCACATCCTCACATTTCCTTATTTCACATGGTTTAAAACAAAATGCCTCCAGCATTATTTTTCCTTTCTCAAGAGCAAAGTGAATGTGACTTTTCTAAGGGGGTCACAGGATGCCTCTGAGGCCTGTGGGTGTTACTGGACTGCTGCCTGCTTTCAGCTTAACTGAAGGGCTTGTCATAGTTTTCATCTCCTAAGAAATTAGCCCTAGGTGCTGGCCAGAAGCAGGAGAAGGCAGCATTATGAGTCCCACGCTGGTTATTTCCCACTGACATCAAATCCTGAGGTTTTTAAATTAATCCTGCACAAAGACAACCCTTCATTTTGGTGCCAGTTTGAAATTAGACTGCAATAATGACCTTTTAAAGATGTCTAGTTGTTAAGATAACCCCCTGTTGAAACTTGAAGGTAGCTGTTGCACCCTGTGTTGATAAGATGCTACTGATGCTTTAGCAGATTTTGTAAAGGTGACTGGAATTTGTGGCCGGTGACTTGACCTGTGCTGCCAACAGGAACGAAACCGAGAGCCGACCAAGCCTGCCTTGCCCTCTGTCTCCCTACATCATGGTTCCAGAAGCAAACAAAGGGTCTTTATGAACTTCCAGCAGGCAGATTAGTTTCAAACTAGTAATGGAAGACTTGCACAAAAAGTGACAGACTTGGTCATCAGAAAAAGTTAATACTCAGTTCCCAGTGTGAATTAAAAGCATACCTTTTAATGTGTTAATATTGTCTGGCAACTGGAAAAGCTTGGAAAATGGGAGTATTAACAGCAAATGTTAATATAAACAAGTAAAAAAAAGTGATTTAATATATGCTACCCTCAGCTGTTTCATGTGAAAATTGGCCCAATAGAAAATGGGAAATGCAGAACAGATCAGCGTAATATACAGATTTTTGTCTATTAGAATAAATAGACATTTGTATTGGTCCTTAATTAAAATCACTCATGTAATTGTTCCTGACTTTTCTCCTTAAGGTTTTACATCATAAATCTGTATGAATTTGCCATGTCCAAAATTGTCTTTCATTACTTACTAGTAATAAATTAGTATGAAGCTGGAGATGATATCTCTTTGTAGTCAAAATAGGTGTATGTAAACAAAGACAAGACACTGTATCTAGGAAAAAATATTTTGGTAAGCATTATCCTTAGCAATTTTTTCCCCCCTACGTTTAAATTATAAAAAATTGTCATACTGTATTTCTGTTAAATATGACATTTTTTACTTTTAAAAATTGGCTATTCATTTTTTCAGGGATTACAGTTTTGCAATGCTTAAAAGGAGTTACAATTGTATAGAGTGTAAGTTTGCTGAGGCAAATTTGATTATGATTTTAACTACAGGTAATTTATTAAAATTTCAGCTGTTTAACCAGCATCAGTGGCATGCTTTCCTTTAAAAACTGTAGTAGGTCCTGAAGAATGTGCACTTCTCAGTTGTTTGAATACTCTACCTTTGACTATTTACAGTTATTTTCATTCTATTCATAAAAAATATAAAATAGGCATTAAACATTTTATTATTTGATGGTGTACTACACCATCTGCTGCCACAACCCACACTACTCTTACTTGTTTTGAGAAATGTAATGTGAAATCTTAGTTCAAATCAATCTGTAAGTTTTGAAAATGTGCAATATACAGACATGTAAGCATTCCCTTTTTAACCCTTAGCAATGTTAAAAATTTCAAGAGCTTATTTACAGCATTTCACAAATTAAAGGCTTATCAAAATACAGACATAAGAAATATCACTATCTTGTATTTCTCTTTTGATTATTAAAACAGTGGGATTACTTGCTTTATCAGTTTAAGGAGGTAGTAGGAAATTGAATCTTTCATTTTGTGATCATTTCTCTTTTTTTAATACATTTCACCTAGTTTAGAAGTATGGATCAGAAACTCTCAAGGAAAACTGATGCCCTTTCCTGCAGCTAAATTAACAGGAATCACGTGGAAAACAATCTGAGCCTTGTATGAAAAGGGGAGCCATTAAAATTAGCCCTAAGCTATGGACTGCACCCAATATCACTAGAACTGCACTCACTGCAGATGTGGAGGCTGGCTCTCAGGCAAACTGAGCTGTGTTGTATAGCTACAATTAAAATCAACTCCTCTGCCAAAAAATAAAAGGGAGGAGGGTAGAAGGAGAACATCAAAGACAGATTGAAATGTGTAGTTAGTAATAAGAGTGGTCTCCTCTTGAACCAAGCCCTGCAGCAATTCATGGCCCCCTTGTTAATGAGAAATTTTGACCTCTGGTTTGTAAGTTAAACTTGTAATCCCAGCTAATGAAGTAAATCAATCCCAACTTCAGTCTGTTGTTCCCATTTTTCTTTGCACAGTGTGTCTGGGAGTTAGTATCCAGGTCTACAAATACGATTTGGGGAGAAAAAAAAAAATAATTCTGCTGCTATGTAACTTATCCTGCTTTGCAGATTCACTTAAACATGTCTAAAGCAGACGAATTATTTTAACTTGTCTGTGTGCTGGTAAAATGTCCTATTTGTTTGGGTGCTTTAGAGACATTTAAATAATGGGCCTGAGTTACCATTTTAAAATGAAATCTGGATTTGTAACTAGCCCGAAATACTTGTCATAAAACAGATTTACACTTTAGATATATAAATGTGCTCAAAATTATTTGAGGAGCCTTATTTTAATTCTTGATAGGTATTTTAGATATTTGAGGGGAAAGCAATGATAGTTTTGTGTCAGAAAAAAAAGGTCTTCCACTGCAGTCTCAATTCTGAGAGAAAACAGATTTGCTAACAGTAAAATGAATGCAAGGCTAAGATGCTAATTTTCATAATGGGTGGATCATCCTTTGAAATCCATACTGCTATGTCTTGTAAGCCACTGAGTGACAAAAACCTCAGCCCAAAAGCCCTGGTAAAAAGCCTCAGAGTTGATGTCCTGTCATACCATGTTATTAAAGAATCTGTAAGAGGTGAAGTCTTTGTGGCAAAAATAAGGAGATGCCAGATTCGTGATGTGATCCCTAAAAAGAAAACACAACCAGCTAGAGGAAAAAAAAAAAAGCTTGCTTGTAGGTGCTCTGCTTTCCTTCTGCATCAGTAATTGGTATCGCTGTGGAACCTTCTACATGATACAGCCCCTTATTTGTTCTAATTTGTTCCTCCCCAAAGAGTTTTTTATACATTATTTTATGGCTCTTTAGTGCAAGTCACTTCCAGGGGCAGAAGCTTCTTAACAAAAGGTGTTTTTCTAAATGAAGGAGCACAGAGGCTTCACTGGGTGACTTGCTGCATCTTCCCCCCATCTGTGGCCTCACTGGCCGCCATGGCGTGGGGCAGCACAGAGTTTTGACTCTCGGGTTTGGGGTCTGACTGTGAGGTTGTTGGAGCTGTATTCCTGAAATTCGGTCCATAGACCTTGGAGCACACTACTGTCTTGTGTAGATGTCACACTTTCAGATTTCTGCCATGAAGAGGGAACAAATGACCCAAGTGCTGCTTATTTTATGTGATTTTATTATAGAAAAGAAAAGGGTTTTTACCCTGGTGAAGCATGAGTCTCCAGGGGTTGACACAGTTCAGTGGTTGTTTTTCCTGCAGTGACCCTGGAGGTGCTGTGTTTTGGTTACCTCGGGGACGGAGCCTGGCCTGTTCTTTCTGGAAGTAGAAGCCATATTCTCATCATTATTATGCCTTTAAAAAAAAAAGATGACTCCTGACTGGGTTTGATTACTCAGTGCCAGAAAGCTGAAGGTGATTTCCTCAGGGCAGGTAATTGTCAGAAGGCTGTTGGTGTAGCTGGAAGGGATGCATTCCCCCGGGATGGGGACACAAAGGCTCCTGCAGAGCTTCAGTGAATGACCTGTCATCAGCAGGTGACACCTGGCCCTTGTCTGGTCTCTTAACTGATGGAGGGAGCCTGGGGACCACTAAGAAGGGTGAGATTCAAGCAAACTTGGAGAAAAGGCCTCTTTCTAACCTAGCAAAGGCTATTTTGAAGCTGAGACTTGCAGTGGTGGCTCCTCAGCAAGCTTCTTTCAAACTTTCTGAGAAAATCGAAACACCTGAACTGATGGGTCTAGAGAAAGAGGCTGATGAACAGTAGATTTTGTGGAAGACCATCAAGTTTTGGAGGGCAAGATGCAGGAGCCTGTCTCCCAAGGAAAGGAAGAACTTTTCTGTAGAGGAACAAAATATTAATGCAATCCAAATATAGAGATTATATCCCCTAATAACTTTTAGCCTGTAATGTATATTTTTCCTAAGGATCAGATGTACTGAAAATTTTTATTACTCAGAATTCCTCTGTATCTAGAGGGACTCCATTTGGTTTATAAATAACACATTATTGCCTATGATATTCAAGGTATACATGAAGGACTAGACCAAATTGTAAAGTACTTTTGATAGGGATAATGCTGCACAATCATTAACTTTACCTGTATTATTCTTTGAGGATGTTCACAACCCTCAATTATTTGAAGCTGGGTACTTTACACTGCTGCAAGTCATTAGTTCATTATAAGCAGGAGTTTATAATAACCTACTTTTTGTCTCTCTAAATTTAAAAGAAGCTTTGTTAATTTTGTCAACAAGAGGAAAAACAGCAGTGAATCTGTTCTCAAGTGATATACTTTAGCATATGGATGATCCTGTTGGGAAGAACTTTGAAAATAATCATGGTTTATTAGCTGCACAGTCTTTTCTCCTTTGTTTCTATTCGTTTAATTTAAAGTGAAACAACTCAGCATGCAAAACTAAAATTAGCTGCAAAAAAAGGTGTAAGTGAATAAACAGGCAAATCCATTAGAGTCGATGGGTTATTGGATCCCTTGCCATTCCTCAGATGGCGGCCTATTAAAAGTGGTAATGTCTGCCTCCAGCGTGGCCTTAAGGCAAGAAAGAAGGCCAAGACAGGCATATTTCACATGCATCAGACACAAGAATTAAATAGACCAATGTTCCCTAAAAGACTGAAGTACATCTCTTTCTGACGTTCATCTCGGGCAAAAATTCATTGATCTCAGTATGTCCCTTGGCAATTATAAAATATTAAATCCAAGTCACACTTTTCTAGTTGGCTTAATTTTTTCTCTATTCACAGCTTTCTATTTGATCAATTTTAACAAGTTAGGAATAGCATCTAATAATAAAATAAAAACTGCAGAGTGAAAAAGTTTGTTCATTTGACATTCTTATATTTTTGTATTTAGTCTTTAGACCTGCCTGTCATTTTACTGTATTTTAAATGAATTTGCACGCTAAATAGATGAAAAGAATATATATTTACACACACACACACAAAAAACCCTCTGCTATTTCCTTTCAATTAGTATTTTATCTTTAAAGTTGGATACTTGTATTTGGTCATGGTATTGTAGTTAAATCTCTATTTTAAAGCTAAATCTGTGTAGTTAATCACCATTGTTTTTGTAGTGTCAGACAGTAGTTATTTCTGCTTTGTGTTTCTCCTACTATACAAGGTTGGAAAATGTAACACTGGTGGAACCTTACGTCTGAATTACTACTTACAGGAGCATTTTTTGTTGTTTTAACCATAATTTGGTTTTGTTTGCGTAAATTCGAGTCAAGTAGCAAAGTGAAAAATAACCTGTCAGAACCTGGATCTTATTTTAATATAAATTTGGAGATTGTAACATACAGTACAGCAAAACAAATGCCTTTGCTGGTCATCTTTGAAAAAAACACTAATTTGTGAGATATTTTTTTTGTCCAGACAGTCTACCTTGTTCCCTTCATCTGGCTGGCACACTTAAGACCTTCCATTCCTTAAGTAAGCTCCTTCAGTGGCCAACAGCTATAAGAGTGTTGGTTTAAAAGATGTCAAAAAGAATCCTCAGTCTTGTTTGGGTTTCAAAAACTGTCAGTTTTTATTACTTACTATCAAAAAATTACTCCATAGAAAGGTGGAGGAGACTAACCAATAAGTCTTAAATTTTCAGAAACATGAAGCTTAAGATTTTACTTTACATTTTGGAAACATGACCCTGATGATTTGTTTTTAAACAGCTTTTTATTTATTTATTTTTTTTTTTTTGTAAGAAAAACTATTGTAAATATTAACTGGGGGGGGGGGGTTGAAGTATGGCTGCTATTGTAGCTCTATTAGCACCAATAGAGAGAAATCAGCTTGCCTTGGGTGCCACATTTTAACATGGACAGATGAGATCTGTATTTCTGTTCTTGCTAAATTGCATTTAAGATCTGGAATACATGGAAGCAGCATGTGTAAGATTAGGTTTCCTATCTGTCTTTATAGTCCTCAGCACAGGTTTGGATGGACTTACCATGAGTGGCAACTTCCTGGGTGGCCCTGGGATGTGGACCAGCTCACTCTGCTGACTGTACCCAGACCCCTGGTTTTAAAACAAGAATATTACTGAAGCTTATCAGTCATTCTTTTTGGTTGGTTTGTTTGTTTGTTTGTTTTTCTTGTTTGTTTTTTAATTTTTTGTTGTTGTTAGATTGCTAATTGTTCCTGTCGCTTGCTGTGTCTTTGTACAGTGTATATTGTACGAGAGCTCAATTCAGTCGGGGTTTAAAGATGGATATAGTTACTAATTGACCAGCATCCATCTATCCTGCCTGTGACTAACAAAGAAGTGTGGGCATAATGTGGTATTCAAGGAACGTAGAAAAACTGTGTTGGCGACCCAGAATTTCACTAGCTGTAGAGTTTATTTCCCCCACCCCTTTTCTTAGAAATTTTGATCCAGGTATTTAAAAGTCACTTCAAGAGCACTGCTACTCAGAAGCATACTGAGTCTTGAAAAAATGCAGATATAATTTTCCCTTCTTTAAATAACTTTTTTATTCTTCTGGAAGAGTCACTATTTGAAAAAAATCTACAGTATAATCTAGATTAAAATGCTTCTGTTTCTCTCCCCACACACCTATAACTATATATATATGTACATAAAATCTTTTCTAACTATGTATCTAGTTTACTATCACCCATATGACATAGCATTATAAACTGTCTCAAACATGTCTGAGATGTATCTGAATGAACTTAGAACAGTTGTGTTCTGTGTTTGATGAATGTAATTTGATGGAGTAAACTGGATCTTTCCAAGTTTCAGCATGCTGCTTTTTAATGTATTCTCTTTAATGGTGGGTTTGTTGAACAGCCAGCACACCTTTATGACAAGCCAAAATTTGATTTCCATTTCTTACCTAATGGATTGACATATGATCTGTTGTTTACTAAACCCATGATTCTAATGCATGTTTTGTCTAAACAAGCATTGCTACAGTGGATTCAAATGGTACTTTTCTTCACAATACTGTTTTCTTTATTGAGTCCCTGCTGCCATCAACCAAACACTCTTTATCTTGTGCCATTTATCTCATCTGCCCTGAACATACCTCTTGACTATTTGTCTTTGAATTTACAAATTGTAGAACTGGACTTGCTTTTGAAATCCACTTAAAATTCAGTATTTCAACAAAATGATACAAAGTAAGATGATTTTTAACTCCACTATTCTGAATGTTTCCATGACTTCAAGTGATGTGAAAAAATGCCCTTCTGTAGGTATTTTATTATACTCTGCAAAAATAAATATAGCCTTTCTTCATTTTCTGCTTAAATTCTTTAAGTATAAATTAATTATATTTTAATGAGTTTTCTGGAAGTTTACTAGTCAGTCTTTTTACTAGTCAGTTCTGTGTCATGATATTCTTATACATTGCATTATGATGATATGAAACAAAAGTAAAATTAATAGCTGTAAGAAGTGACAACATTAGGCTCTAAGAATGTGCAATATTGTTTATTAAAATGATCTTTTTTAAAGAACCTTTTACTGAACTTAATTTCTCTTGAACTGCATACTAATTTTAAAGGTCAGTGTGGTTAGTTACCATAGTAGTGACCTAAAAATAACCTTTCTAGTGTACCTGTATATTTCTGATCTGTAGTGTTAGCATTCAGAAATGTTCTTTCCCTTAGAGTTTCAGCAGCTAAATAAGTTGCAACCCCTTCAGCTATACTCATAAAAATTTGCTTCCAGACAACATGGTCTGTTTATTGTGTAATAATCGAAATGGCACTAAATTGCAATGATTGCTGAACACTTAGGAATTGCATTAACCACTTAACTGCTAAACTATTTTCCATTTTCTTCTTCACTGTGAAGTATTATATTGATTTTCCTCTTAGTTAGAGCTGCTTACTCAACCTCTGAGATGAACAGAATATTTTAGTAGCCTCATACACCATCATATTTTGAGGCAATCGGCAGTGACCTTGGCAGGAATTTTCTAGAGATTTTCTTAAAAGCTACCAAGCAAAATAGCTCACAGTGCATAGCCTTGGATCTTCACAGAAAATAGGAGACACAAACCATCTCTGCTAAGAGAGTTAGAAAAATTATTTGGAGGATTAAATCTTTTTCCCTCTATATTAGATGGCTTATTTCCTATTACTTTTAATACAATGCTGCTAAGGCAGATTAGTTAATAGTTATGAGGCCTTATCCAGGGACTTAACCACAGCCTGTAATGTGATGCTGGGAGTGTAATTAAAAGTCTAAATATAGGGATAGGTGAAGAATTTTAGTACTGCCATTGTTTTCTATGGGGATGCTGATGATTTTTTTGCTTTCTAACTATTCTTTGTTAACTGAGGTAAAACAAACATTTGAGAAATATCAAACTTCAGAGCTCCATGATGATTGCTGGCTAAACTAGGATTGTTTCCAAATATTTTAGTTTAAAATTTATTTCCTTTTTCAATAGGAGATTTATGGAGATAAATTCTGGTCTTGTTTCTGACAAAAGTTGTCAGACAAAGCAAAGGGGGCTTTGGTTTGTATTTTTTGGGTGTTTGGGGTTTTTTTTAAGCAAAACCTTTCTGAAATCTTGCTGCAAAAAAGGGGGGTAAAGGCTGATACAGGTAAGGAAGAGTTAAATAGAAATTGAGCGGGGATGCTGGGGGGCAGCAGTGCTGCAGAACATAGCAGTGTTCGTGCGAAGGCAAGTCATTTCCCGAAACACTGCAGACACATGGCCTGAGGCAGTCTAAAACCTTTGGAGACCAAAATGGCTCGCAGGAGTTAGAAGTAATAAGGTGTTTTTCCCTTCTTTCTCCTTCACTGAAATTCTGTAAGGTTGCTATGCATTACCAGGGAACAATGCCACTATTTTTGTGTTTTATATGGGTATTAAGATCCATTACAATTTGACATTTTTAAGATTGGTTATCCTGTAGTTTGGTGTTAAATTGAAGTTGTTTGTTTTGAATTTAATTCTTTCATTTTTCAAAGGAAAAAAGGCAGCACTGCTGTGCTGATAGCTTACTGAAGTATGCCAGGATTTGATGTTTGAATTGAATGTTTGTTATCCCAAAATCTAGGCAAAATTATCTGTAAAAGAAGTCTTGGGTTGTTTTTTTAACATTTTTTTTTCAGGTCTGAAAGATGCTTTCTGGGTAGCTTTTCACAATCAGATCGTAGAATATATTATACATATAATATCTTTAAGGCATACTGTTTCTGGGATTATTTTTAACACTATGTTACACTTCCAAGATGTATTGTGCTTAATGCAACCTGCTTATGATTATTATAAGCCTATATGTTTGCAGCAGCTAAATAAACTCCACATCAAATAAATTACTGCAGCAGTGTTATTAGGCCAGCAGCAATGTTAAGGACATCTGTTAACTCTTTTTCAAATGCCCTGTCCTTACTAGTTTATTCTAAACATCTCTGTTGTTAATTACTACTTAAGTACATGGAGTAGTTATTCAGACAGCTGTGAAGACCAGCTGAAGAGTCTGAGACTGATTTAGGTGCTGTTCTTAGCCTTGCTCTGGATGCCCCAGTGAGGGGAACCTGTAGCGTATTGGTTTAGGGTAAACGGGTAAATCAGGACAGGGCCCTGGACAATGGATACCTCTCTTCATTATTGTAGTTACAGCAATAGGTGTTGCTCTATCCACGGAGACGTAATCTCAGTCAGCAAGGCACAGTCTGAGTGACTTTCCCTACTTATACCCTAGAAGTCAAACTTTTTGTTATTAGAGCTGGTGAAAAAAATTTGCAATGAAACTTGTTCTGTCACAAAATATTTTCGTCAAAGATAAAATGTTTAGCAAAAATACATCTGTTTCAAAAACATATTTGTCAAGAAGGTTTCTCAGCTCCAAGATGACATTTCTAGTGAGAAAATGAGTCTATTGCTGAGTGGTAGCAGCCCAGATCTGGGAGATGAAAGATGAATATAGTGCTTTAGCCACTGGGTTGACGAGTCTCTGCCACTCGTGTTTGTCATAACCCAGAATGAAAACATTGTTGAGAATCGAAATGTTTTCCAGCTTAGTCTTTATTATGTGGTAAAATGTTGCACATTAGAACCCAATTCCTAGTTCTTTAAAAATAATTTATTTCCATTTGAAATTCATGTGAGACCAGAAGCTATTTTGCTACCTGGCACCAAGAGTGGCCCAGGTCTTGTAATTTAGTGAATTGCAGATGCTTCATCATGAAAACAAACAGGATGCTCTTTTTTCAAAGGTTTCGAGGAACTTAAGAGAAACACTGGTAAATTAAAACAAACAAGCAGTAATGAAAGGACCTTCAGAAATTCTCTACAGTCAGTACCTAAAAGGTTTCTATTGGGAAGTTTGCCAGAATAGTGTGAATGTGTGTAGCTTTTCATCAGTGTTGGAGGGAAAATAGATGCAAAGTAAGGTATGGTTGGTAAGTGTGTTTCATTTTTGTCATCTGAGCAACGTCTGATTTTCAAATTACAGTCTTTCCTCTCAGTGTGACTGAAGCAAACCTGTAGTACATACTTACAGTATTGCCAGTTGGAGCATTTTCTCTCGCTCATTACTACAGCAGTTGGGTTAATCACAAAGTGCACGTGGCTCATGGCAGTGTGTGAGGCTGTGGAGGATCACAGCTCGGATAGAAACCTCTTGTTAAATGATTCACCCGACAGACGGGGTGACTGAAGACGGGACTAACTGTCTGCACAGGGTACAAGTTCCAGGTTGCAAGATGGTTTTATCCTTTGCCCTGGTTCTCCTTGGCGGGACCCCGGTGCCAAGCGGAGCACTTGCCCTGCGGTGGCAAAGCCCAGCGGCTGCTGCTGGCCCTGACCAAGTGCTTCTCCCATAGCAAGATTCCCACATGTGCTCCCTAGAGTCTGTCAGATAAGATCATGGGTTGGCCAACTTTTATTTATGGGCCAATGAATTATGCAGCTGGGGTAATTAGATGTTTTTGTTTTGTGAATCAGGATTATGCTCCTGGGGTGCCAACCTAGGAAAGTCTGTGAAACTGCATAATAAAAGTCATTTTTATGCAGAAGTGGAAATATTTGAATACAAAAGAGAAGAGGGGGGCAGGGAGCTAATGTCCTCATGTATTGGGAGAGGAAAAGTGAACTGTAAATTCTAGTTGTTATTCATTAAAGAAAGCTTTTATTTCTCTTGCATTGTATAGGGAAGGAAGAGACTGTTTTAGCATAATCTCCAAAATAAGTACTTCTCTCTTCCCACAAGTAGAGCGATAAAATACAGATGCTTTTGTGTAGTTGGAAAACATGTATGGAATTATATATGTATATTCAGGGACTTCGTATTGTGTAATAAGACCTTGATTGCAACTAAATTCAACATTCTTTAATTAAACGGTATTTTCCATTATATGCTTCAGTTGCATATTTTGAAAGACATTTGAGGAAGCAGACTATATGTAGTTTTGACTTCTCTAACCTACATGCCTTATGTTTGTGCCTCAAGATAACATTGAATAACATATTTAAACTACTCATGTGTGAAAAAGCAAAATTATATCTCAAACTGATTTCTTCACACATTCAAAAAATTGAATTCCCCTTTTGTTCCAACACTAAACAGAAATCAGAAGAGAAACAATGTTTATTGAAATGATAGAGAAGATATCAAAGTGAAGAAGATACAAATACTTTTAATGAGAAGGGATTATACTATTTTCAAAAGCTGATCATTTTACAAAGGTATTCTTTCACAAATGTAGTTTTCATCATGTTGGCATTACAGTCTGGCTCAGTTGATAATGAGACAGAGAAGTTTACTGAGCTGTTATGATTTAATATTTGAGTTGAATCTAGATATTGTGAATTAGTAATTGGTGATAACTGTATTTGATTCTTTCTTCAGTTTTGTCACCCTTAAGAAGTAGTACTGTCAAATGCTAATGCTTTATTTACATATAATAAAAACTAGAGGTGCATATATTCTCTTGGCTATCATTAGTATTTATTAAATATACATGTATGTTTTCCATCTCTCTGTGTATGTAGTAGTTTTATATGTGTATGTATAAATTATACCAAAGCCATGGTCTTTCATGGATTTTAATTAGAATGTAGCTGTTATTTGAGTTTTTGTAAACAAGGTAGCTTCAAATTTGAAAGCAGTTCACCAGATGAGCAGCTCTTGCAATCCCTAAAATTAAAGCTTAGACTTTCAAAATCCAACATCTATATGAAGTAGAACTTCATGACATGGGATGCAAGTCTTTAAAAAAAATAAAACCCACACCAAAAAACCCAAACTAAACACAAAATCAACAGCAAAAACCCCAATAATAATAAAATTTCAAATATCATCTCTTGAATCTGTCCAGTTTTCCAAACTTTGGGGAGAGCTTGTTTTTGCACTAAACATGTTGTTTTTCAGTGTGATACTACTGTTTTGATTATGTGGGTAAGATGGTAAGGTGTAATGTTGCTGTTTGTGCATAACCCAGATTAGACCCAGTATGCTTCATAGTGTAAGCTGAGTAGAGACTTGAATCAAACATTGAGCTTGAACTCTGCTAAAAACCTGAAGTTAGCCCTTGAAAAGTAGTAAGTCCACTGTAGATCCACTGAACGTGTGGTGCATGTTCCTAAAAGATAAGACCATAATTGAAACTAAGTTCTTTATGAATGAGTATGTAAAGTATAGTACAGGATCTTGAGTGGTATTTTTCAGAATAAAGAATGTTCTAGTTACTGATTTGTCTTATTAACTGGGGGGGGAAAAAGCCTATAGTTTTGAATGAATTAATTGTTGAACACCCTGACCAACTTCAGTCATCTGTAGAGCAGTGAATGCGTCTGAAGAGCAGCATAATCCTGCAATTTAATTTTCAAGGAGTAAGTAGAAGCCAAGATGTAAGAACTGTGGCAGTTAGTGGGAAAAGCTGATACAGGATTATCAAGGTTAGAGTTCAGATAGAACAGATGGTAAAATAGTTTATAACCTACTGTACCATATGTTATTGCTGCACACATTCAGGTAGCACATTATGTGTACTCTGTGGAAAGACCAGTGATCCTAATACAGGTTTTTAGAACAAAAAAGCTCTTGAAAAACTGATTTCATCATTTCAGGACAGGTTAACGAGAAAGCCACAATTGGTTAAACTGCACAACAGAACTCGCTATTCCAGAAAGAGATGTTAAAAAAAAATGGGCATAGTATGCAACTGTATCTTTGCTAATTCACAAAAAATAAAGCTTGTATTTCAGGAAATCTGTTTCAGGCTTGTTATACTTGAATTTCTGGGGAAATTATTTAAAGAAAAAACAAATTCACACCAGTTGAATTCAGATCATTAAAAACAGGTTATGATTTGATTTATGAGTTTTGTAACTTAGTCAAGGGCCAGATTTTCCATAGAATATGCTGTCCTATTAAGGTGCCAATGAAGGGATAAATTTCTCATTGGAAACAACTGGAGCCTCATTGAATTAGAGTACTGCAGAAAACCTTGACTCATCTTTGCTGTTATTACTCAGAAGTGTTTTAAAGAATCTGCTGTGACATAGTGAAAATAGGAAGGTAAAAGACAAGAAAGAGAAAAAAGGGTTAAGAAAGTCAGAAGTACTGCGAGAAGAAGTGGAATGGTAGCAAAGAAGAAAAATGAAGGCAGAGAGTTGTGATTTGGAGTGGTGCTAAAGAGCCTCTGGGCCTGAGATTCATCTCGCATTTTATAATGCTCATGTTGTGTTGTATCATAATGCACTTGCTCCTACTAGAGCTCACTGTTCCTCCTCTCTCACTGCCAGTGGTAAAAATAGGCCAGTAGCATCATTCCATACTACTGAGCGCATTTTGAATCCCACGTTGTTTTTTCACTTGCCCCTCTAATTAATTTAGTAATCCTCTTCAGCGCCTGTGCGTGCGCAGGCCGGGCTCTGTCTGCTCCGCTGCTCTGCCCTCAGCTGCTCGGCTTCTCACGTTGCTGATGATTGGCTGTGCCAGCTCCCTTCCAAAGGCAGTGAATTCAGGACACTCCACTGCCTTTTGTTTAACTTTGCCAAAAAAGAATCTTATCACAAGCCTCTGGTTTTGGCTAGCATGTTGGGAAAGGGTTTTCTTCAGTAGCTGCAACCCTTTTTAAATCTAACATTCAAAGTTGTTTTATTTTGAGAGCAGTTGGGTACGAGAGATGTGTCAGTTTATACATTGATCATTGTCAACTGTTGGGACCTGTTAGTAACAGCTATTCAATATGTATCGGATGAGCTAGGAGATTAGATTATTTTGTGTCTCTCCTAGACATTTCCTATTTTGTATTATAATATGTGTTTTAATTAGAGATGTTCATAATGGTGTCTTTTTTTTAATGTATTTTAAGTAATTAGCAACTATATATGTTAGGACTTTTCTAATAAAGGAAGGGTGGTGATAATAGTGATATTTACTATTTCTTTTTTTTTTTTTTTCTTGTAATCTGAGTGGTATCCAAACTTATCAGGATAGTAAATATGAGAAGTTAAAGAGATATGTGTTAGAGCTTTAACATCTGAAAAAAAAAAAAAGTTTTTATACATCACCATGTCTCTTCTATGATCATTTGTAGATTGAAGACTTATAGCTATTGCTATGGGTTGCTCAGTCATTTTATTACAGCAAGATACAATTGGTTAAATGATCTTTTTGAAAGTTTTTGTAATGCATTTAATCCCACTTTATAAAAAGGTGGTTCTGGGGTAATTGTGAGAGTGTGAAAAGGTTAACTTTACAAAAAAACAAGGAAGTTTTGGTTTTCCCAAATGGCTTAGTTTGATATTCAAGGTTTCTTCTCTGTTGCTGACTGTGTTGAAAGTAAGTATCTAAAAGGTTTGTTGTTTGCTTTGTGGTGAAATGGGGTGGAGGAAAAGAAGAATTTGTGAATTCATTAAATAAGGGGATTACAGGGTTTCTAAATTGATAGAACAAAGTTTAATTTGTTGGTATAGTGTTTGTAAGTTAAACTGATCTGCTCTTCACTCAAGACTTGTCTGTCTTATTTTGTCCAATAGTGGAGAAAAAGGAAAAACTTGGATTGACATTAATGTTAAGAGGACAGTATGAAGCAGAGGGTTTTGGTGTGGTTGTGTTTGTCAGCAGATTAGTTTGCAGTCTGGAGGACAGAGAGCAGTCAAGAGGCGGGGAGATGCACAGGTTGCGAAGTGTTACCTGCTTTGAGTCTTGGAGAAGTGATCCTGACATGGAAGAGAGAGGCAGGGCACTGAAAAAGGGACCTGAGAGTACAGCATGATAACAGCACCTGGTGACTGACATGGGAGGGACTGTCTTTGTAATGTAGAAGGGGAGATGAAAGAACATACTGAATGAGGGCTTCTGCTACTTTACTGATGTCTGCAGGAAAGAAGCCTCACCTCAGTTCCATTTTGGAGCGATTCTTCCAAAAGTTATTTGTGCTGATCTGGTTTAAGTTTTTCAAATATTTTCTGAACAAACAAAACCACCAACTAGCTTAAAAAGAGCCAAGAGTGAGAATTAACTGTAAGACACAGAAATGTTAAGAAATCAAGAAATAAGTGGCTAAATGATTCAGTGACTTGTTCCTGCTGAACTCAATCATTTCTCCCTAATGTCTGAAATGCACCAGGCCTTGATTCCATTCCATGGTATTTACAGCAGTAGAAACGATGTGAGCTGTCTTCCCCATTTCATTACAAATGTTCACGTCTTGTTTCCTCTACACTGGACTGTCTTCTGACAATGTGTTTATCCTGCAAGCTGAAGGTATTAGCATTTAGGGCTTAGTGTTATTGCCACTCAATCCAGAGATAACCGCATTGTCTGCTTTGTTTTGTTTTATTTAATGGCCTGGGTGTATGAATTAGGGCCATATACTTCCCCCAGTCCTCACAAGAGCCTCTGGTAATTACAGGGAAAGCTTTACACCACTGTCTGTAGATAGTAACTGATCTATAAGCAAACTTTACACAGGAATAAAACATGCCAAGAGCTGGTAGATCTGTTGCTATTTTTGCCCTTTGTTTGGCAAGTGGTGCATAAAGTCACTTGATTGGCACTTACACAATTGCTGGGAGTGTGCAAGATGGCCAACAGTTGCAAATGTAATTATCGTAAAGTCTGGGTGTTATACATCATAATTAGGCTTAAGAACTGGAAGTCAGTTGAGATGAATGAGGGCAATTCATGCTCTCAAGAGCTGAGAAAGTGATTTTGTGATAGATTTTGCATTTCTAAGTTTTATTTGGTTCTTTGTTTTTTGTGTTTGGTTTGGTTTGTTTTTTTCCCACAAGCATTAAGATCTTGATACCTTTCTCTTTATCTCATGCTCTCCCCCCTCTCCCATAGGAGGATTGGCAATATATGAAACAGCTGTATGGTATCTGTGTCTCACCTTAAGCAGGTGAGATACAGCTAGTGTGTGAAGTGTCACAATGCACTTCTTAGTGCTGATTTTTTATCCATCAAAACCAGCTATGAATTAATCCACTCCCCCCATGGTTACCCTGTCCCCTACCGTAGTGCTGCTCAGCATGTCTCCACTGGGAGATCAAAAAAGCAACCTTTACCAGATAGAAATTATGTCATTTTAGGTAACTATTTAAACAATTAAATTTTACAATTACATGTGTCTAGAGATTGAAGAATGTGAAGAATATTTTAATTATTTAAAGTTTCTGATTAAATGAAAGTCACAATCATACACGTTAGTAAACAAAGCACCACCCACTGTGTAAAACTGAGATATTTTTGAACTAATGTAAAGGATTACAAGAGAAAATTCAGATGGGAATAAAATATGACTTCAGAAAAATGTGAATCCTGCAAGTTGGGCTCTAGTGTTTCTCCCAGAGTTGGTTTGACGTTTCTTCACTCCCAGTGTACTCCCCCAGAATATAGGGATGTATAGCATGAGTGGGCTGGAGTAGGATGGGTGAGTCTTTAAAATAAACCAACCAAACAACAAAACCCACCAAAACCCCCTGAAAAACACGTAACCAACAACAACAACAAAAAACCTCAACACAACAAACAAAACCAAAACAAAGAAACAAAACCCAAAACCAACAATGCTAATCAAAAAAAACCCAACCCCATTATAATATTGGAAGATGAGAAGGGAAAAGCACCAAAAAGCTTGAAAAATAACAATTAAAAAAAAAATTGGTAGGATTAGTATTTCAAAGGGAGCAGCACTATTAGAAAGCATGGGAGGAGAAACATTCCAAGCAGAATCAAAATATGTATATGATGGAAACAGAATATTCCACTTATAATTACCATAGTAAGAATGCAGCCCAAACTTTTGAGTTCTTGATCAGGTAAAATTGTCATTGCTTTTAAGTCCAAGTAAGGCAATGAATTGCAGTAGGTGTGAGATGTTTGTAGATCAAGATGTTGGCAAGATCCATAGCTGCAGTGAAGAGCAGGTCCATTAACAAAGTAAATGAAAAGATCTGGAGCCTTCACCACTGAGCAGACTGCTCTGTGTGTGTGTGTGTTTGTGTTGCAAGCAGTCAGAGGATAGAAGGCATCTGGTTTTATTGTGCACTAGGTGAGGAGTGAGGGATACAGAAAGATCTTTGAAAGGTCTCCCCAGGATGCAGAGCTGTATCCCTGCACAGAAAAAAACTGGGTTTTTTTCTCACATTGCTGCAGTGATTATTCAGAGATCTGCATTGATAAATTAAGAAGTTCCTTGTAATCTGCTTTCTCCCTGAGAATGAACTGTTGAGGACTTGGCAGTTGAACACCTCTCTCCCTTGAGCAGGTAAATGTCATAGCCCATAGCTGCCTTATGCTGCATTTGCATTATTTATTTCCACTGGGGCAGACTTTTCTTCCCAAAGTGTTTCTCAGTGAGATGCTACAGAGCCTGCCCATTGCCTCTGCTCTCATTCAGTCTGGGAGGGTACACACTCTCAGAAGGAAGGAAAAGGTGGTCGGGTTGGTAAGAGATGCTGAGTTCTCTCACCTGGAAGTTTTTGGTGTGATGCTGTTCTACAAAGCAGGTTTTCACTGATAATAGTACTGCATATGTGATGGTAAAGGCTAAGAGCAGGTATAAATAAAGAATTCTTCTTGTAATGGCAGCCTATTTCTTTGGGTTGAAATAACATCATGGAGTTACTGAAGAAAAACTTTTCACTGTTTCCATGTCTTAGTGTGATTTACCTTCCTCTTATTATTTCTTAACATAAAAATTACTGCATGCTGTCTTTGAAATGTTGCAATTGTGTTGGTATTTGAAGTACTTGTAAATACTTGTGCAAATCGGTTTTTCTGATGTTTGTCTGCAGGGTGAGGTGTGTGTTTATGTGCCCAGGGGAAAAGAGATGCATTTGCATCCAAGAGGGTGTAGGGTGTAGCAAGTGAACCTGTGCCAAAACCGAGTCTGGAGGAACAGTTGCACTAAAATAGTACAGGATAAAAATGTTTGGGAATGAAAATAACTAGCTTCCAAAGAAATCATGTTGTTTTCTGAAGAATTATGGTATTTTCTGAAGAAATTCTCCCTGTAAATGTTGCTGGTCTGAAGGCCTAAATTATAGCTTTTGGTGATGAATCTTTCTAAATACACTTTAAAGTCACCATATTGTGCATATGAAGATGCACAACCTTTTTGTACCTATAACTATAATTTTGTATAGTATTGTTAATACTTTGACAAGCAGTTATTACTTACTGTTCTGTACTTAAGGGGAATACTGATTTAAGGATGTTTCAGCTCTCATTTAAACCAGTGAAATCATTACTGTTAGTCTCAGTAGGTGCTGGATGAAACCCTAAATTTCATGGGACAGCTAATCAAACATAGTATTATACCTGTTTCTCATGTACAAAGTGCCTCTCAGACAAAGATCTAATAGCACTTTATGCCAGTAAACACCATTGCTGCAGAATATTTCTTACGATCCACAACCTCTTATTCATAAGAGCAGACGAACAGATGCCTCATCTTCCCTCTCCTCTTCAGGATGTGGAGGTCGGAGACAAAATTCCTGGTGTTTTTTTACTCTGCAGATAGCTTTGAATTGTTACTCTCTGATTCCCACTTTCAGACTTTGGCTTGCAGTGCGAGTGCCATGAGGATGTGCCGCGTAGCCTGGGAAGAAAACCAGCAGATCTTTTATCTTACTGCCTTGTCTGTCTGGGTCACGGAGAAGCAATAGCCGCAGTTCAAGACTGTGTTCAAAGGAGTGATGTCAGGACTGGATTGTTTTCTGGTGAAGGAATGATGGATAAAATATTAAATGCAATCTTCTATTTGCCCTTATCTTTGTGTTTCCTGACAAGAATATTGTACTGTATTTTCATGCCTGGAGAATTCAAAGCTAAAGGTATACAGACTTGAGAAGAATTGATTTAATTTTTCAACAGTGGAACTAATTATTATAAAAATAAGTGTAGATTTGTTACATGTGCTTTGTTATGTGAAATAACTTCTGTCTCAAGCAACTAGCAGCCCACTTTCGAGAGTTACTTGGTTTAATTTTCATACACCTGCTGCAGTTATTTTATAATTTAGTACACAAAGCCATTTTAACTTTCTGAGCAGTAGGGGAGTTTGTCCATGAAAATTTCAGAAGAGGTGTGTCTGTGTGTCTCAGTCCCTTTTCCCAGTAGCTTCTAAATCTTTCAGGAAATAGTTTACAAATCTGGTGGTGGGGGGCAGAGGTAGGAAGGAACTTGATATTTTAAGTCCCTGTAACTTCCACATGAGCTGTTGGGTGCAGGAGGGAGAGACGCTGCTCTCGCCAGCAAGGAAGACGCTGCTGTATGAGCTCAGCGAGCTTTGGGGTGAGTTTGGCTTGGGGGCCACATGTCTACTGGATGGCTGATGAGCTCCTGCAGCCTGGTGGGTCATCCACCCCCTGGGACAATGCCTGCCTAGCTGGAGGATGGGAGAAGATACAACTGTGAAGTGTTCTGAAAGCATTATGGAAAAGGTGAAGTTTGTGAGGCAGGGAAAGTTTTTAACAGGTGGAGGGTAGTGGCAGACAGAATATTTCTGGAGGAGGTAAGAGGGATGAATGCTTTGTAGAGGAGCCAGGTTTATTGTGGTGAGTACCAGAGAAATGCGAGACATGTCAGAAAGGAGGCTTCATTGGCTTCTACATGCATAGGACTATTTATTTTAATTTCTGCCCTGTCACTGTGAGAGTGTGTTTCTTTGGCAGATTCTTGTATATTGACCTAGTGATCTACCAAGTGTTTGGTCAGAATTTTATTTTGAATAAATAAATATGGGTTTTCTGCTGCTTTTCTAAGAGTATAAATATTATGCTCTTGGAAAAGCAGTAGAAAAATAATGAAAATAGCAAACAGGCTGAGATAGGTGGCCCAAATATTGTGTCACACCTAACATAATTTGGAGTTACTTCAAAATGCCCATACTGAACTAATAAATACTCTGAATCTTCTTCTTAGACCATGATTTCAAGCTAGGTAGCTTCCAACAGTTGAATTAAGCTTGACAGCCGAATGGTGTTACTTCAAGTAGTGTAGGCGATGTACACACCAGCTGTGTGTATCTGAACTGCACTAAAGTAGCTGAATTCTGACTGTTTCAATGGGTCTTAGATTACAGGTTAACAGAGAACATGGCACCAGGGCATTTTTCCACATTCCTGCATTTGATTTTTCATTAATTGATTTTCCCTTCAGCCCTGGCTGGGAGCGAGTGCTGGGGGGGTTCTTAGTAAAGCCTCATCATAGCCCTGTGAGGAACAGGTGGAACACAAAATAATTTGCTTGCTCTCTACTGTCCTTGCTGTCCTGTGGGATGCACAGCTGCCAGGTCAAGGCAGTCACAAATCACCTTGGTGTGTTCCAAGAAGGTAGGATTGAAGCAGCAGGGGGAAGAGGAGAGAAAAAGATGGAAGGTATAAGAAGTTGCTCTATAAGCTGTATGTGAGTGATCTCAAAATGAAGAGGCAGAAAGAGTTCCTATATAAATTAAATGTGTGTTTTTCTGGCCTGGAACATCTTAATTTCCCCTTATATTATAAATAGAAGTTCAGTAATACAAAAACTAGTACAGATGTATAGTTGAGTGGTTGTGATTTTCCAACAGCTTGGGTGTGGCAGGCCAGGAAATAAAAGATGTAAACAATTTACAACCATTTTTTTTTAATTAGAGCTTTTATCTTTGTGACTCTTATTAGTTACCATAGATACAGACAACCAGGGCTTGTTTGGGTTAATGAAAAGTCTGTCTCACTGATAAAAAAGTGACTTTTCTTGAGAAAATTCTGCATTACTTCAGTTCCACTATTCTTGGCAATTAATTTTAACTGTGCTTGCATTCATTTATATCATTTTTTAAAAAGTGACATTTAGTAGTCTACATTTTTTATATAGCATCTGCAGAATAATTCTGAGTACAATGCAGTGCTGAGCAAATTGATCTTTAATTTTAATTGAAGATGATACTGATGGATACAAATTACTGTTCTGTCAGTTTACAGATGTGCTTCTACACTTCCTACAATCATTCTTACAATTTTTTCCACCTTGTAAAAACAATTTCAGAACATTATCTGGTAACCAGTTAGCTCATAAATGCAATTATTAATGTGTACAGCTTAATGTTATGATATTGCATTAAGTATATGGTCTTCCTACATAGAAGTTCAGTATCCCAAGTGATAAATGCAATGACTGTGACTTACCAGATCTTCATTCCAGCTACTCTGTCCAAATAGAAAGCAGTTATTTGCTGTAAATGTACCTCAACTGATTCAAGAAATGATTTTATATGCTGAAAAAAATGAAAAAAAAAGTTTTTTGTAAACACTTGGTGTGTGCAGGATGGTTCTAGTCCAGTATACTATGGACAGTAGTTTTGAATGGGTTTAAGGTGGCTCCATTTCTTACCAGGTGTGTTTCGTCACTGTTCAGGAACTGTGGTCAGGATGACTTGAAATAAGTATTACTTGGGGCAGGGGAGAGAGACAGGTTGATTTAAGCTAAATGGTGATTTCTTGGGGAGCCAGAAACAGTGGCAACAGCTCCAGCAAAGTGGATACACGGTCAAGAGTGCAGGTGAAAGGCAGCTTAAGGCAGGGACCAGTTCCAGACCTGTGGAAGATAGAGTGCAAGTTGAAATGATGGTATTAGATTGAGGAACGCAGAGTGGTTTGGCATAAAGGCTGAATTCAGAGCACTACTAAATAAAAATAAATGGATCGTGCACTGAGGGTGGGTCTGGCTTCAGCATGGATGAGCAACCCTTGCAGCTGCAGCACATGCTTTTCCTACTAGCAGTGAGGCTAGGTGGTAAATCAATTAATCTATTAACAAAAACTACTCGGTACTGGAGAAGAGAATGCCCCAGATCAAATACAGTGCTCAGAGGCTGTGGGCTTCTCCCTCTCTTGCCTGCAAGCTTAACCACGTTCATTTCACTACACTAAGCCTTTGGGGTTTGTGGTTGCAAGAGAATAGCATTTGCCCCACTACTGTAATTTAGTTAGTGGGTATGGGAGAAGTACCTGGAATGGTGTAGTTCTGCAGGAAGCCTGCCTGCTCCTACACAGAGAAAAGCAACTGAGGAAACAGTGCCAGGTCATTCTCTCTATGTATGTACCATGTACTTTTCCCCTACAGTCTGTCAGTAGTAAAATTACACTTAACTGTATTTTTAATGGCTAGAATCAAGATCCTAGAGTAAGTATTTCCCGATGAAAGGTAGGTTAAGAGCAGCAGTAAGTAAATTAGGTTTTTTAAAGGTTTGCCAGATGTTTTAAGGTTTGAAAAATAACCAACTTTTTTAGAGCTAAAATTTTCTGAGAACAGTTAATTTTACTAGAAATCAATTGAAATTAATGAAAGCAGTGGTCTCCTAGGGATGAAAAAAGGGGTGGAAGTGTGCCTATATCAGGTGTCAGTTTTAAACTCAAGTGAGACTGCAGAGTCTGTACATTATGTCCTTTTGGTTTCGAAGTATTTGGATCACAGTGTTCTCAGGGGCGGTTTGTGAATTTTGTCTCTCTACAGAAAGCCAGGATGAGGTATTCAGTAATTCAGTGCCTTGAAACAACAAAAAAGTACTTAACATAGCATCAGAAAATAGTATACTAATGTTTGTCTTCATCATCACATAATGCCTGAGCCTTTTTGAGTTCTCTGTTTAATTTTCCATCTCTGGGCTGAGTGTTGGCTGTGTTGTCCAGAAAGATTGATCAGCATCTCCCCTCAAAGGGCCTTTCTCTGCAGTACAGCCAGAGGAGAGTCGGGGTCCCTGTGAGCCTGGCAGCTGGAGAGGTTATTGCAGCAGCAACATCCTGATAGACCACTCACCTCTTTCCAGTCCTAGACCCAAAACAGGGAGTAGGATGATTCACAGATTTGATACACTAAGGATGGCTTTATCTGCTGCAGGTAGTTTTGCCCTTAAAAGGGTCCTGAAATTTAACTAGTCAAATATATCTTCAGTTGAGTGTAGCAGGAGACTCGGACATATTTGTCCCGAGTTGTAAATGAACAGGATTTAGCCTCATTTGTGTGTTCACTTGAGTTTCTTCACTCAGGCTAATGTGGGAAGACTCATAAGAATAGGGGAGAAAAAAAAGGAAAAATGAATCTCATTTCAGATTTAGGTTCATAATAATCAATTTAAGATGTTTAAAATAATCCAGCAGTGAATAGTTGTAAACCTGAGATTACGAGTCAACTCTTTGCTGTTGCAAGACTTCTGACTTTGCTGTGTTTTCTTTTGTAGGGCCTCAGTGTGTGTGGTGGAAGTCAGGCTGGCCTGGGGACTCCTTCGTCCAGGCAGTATGCACGACAGAAAATAACGCGCGTAAATCTCAGGGACTTCATCTTCTACATGGAACAGGAAAGAGAAACAAGCCATTCTCTCCTGCTCTATCGAGCTCTGCTTAAATAAAGCCAAGAATTGTACTGATTTCTCCATACAAGAAGCTCAACTTGCATTGAAAAGCTGTCATTTTAATGTGCCTTCTATTTTTTTCAGAAGTCAACGTTCCAGTAATTTTGTTTTGTAAAATTGTCAGACACATGCAATAATTTCCCTTTATTTAAAAAATATATATATAAAAAGAAAAAAAAAAAGCAAAACAAAACAAAAATGTGCAAAAGGTTTGACGGTGTTCAATCTGCAGCTATAAGCAGCATCAGAGCCTTGCTCCATCTGGCCATTGTACAGCAGGCTGGGGAGGGTGCTGGTGGTTGGCGATGGGCAACTGCAGCAGTGGCTCCCTCCGGCCGTCTCACAGCAAGGACTGGGACAGGTATAGAGGACTGGAACCTAGCTGTGGTGTTAACCTGTATTCACTTGACAGTGCTGGTTTTGTGTTCTTTTTAGTTTTGCCAGCACTGTTTCCACTGACTAACCATGGTAATACCTGTTGTTATTTTAGATTAGTTATAATTGCAATTTTTTGCACAGCTAAGAGAATAGACACTGCACACTCTTACAAATTTTATATATTTAGGATTTTTGCTTTTACTGGACAGCTCCTCTCTTGAGCCTTTTGCTGAACCAAATCCTAAGTATATAAAAATCTGTGTTTGGGTCCCAGCTGAGTTACATTGACTAGCTTCCAGTTGTTTTCTCAATCTCTTCAACCTTTTGCACATTTATAGGAACTGGTTAGTAACGTGAATCAAAGTTGGGTTTTATTTTCCAAAAAAAAAATAATCCTGATTTATTTATTGAAGAGTATGGTTTAACGGTGGTTTTAAAAGAGAGTATTGTTCAGTAAAGATTTTAGAGTATTCTATATGGACTTTTAAAGTCCTTGTAAAGGCAGTTCTTGGGGGCCGGCTGCACTCAGAAGCAGGGGAGCAGAGGAGAGCAGCGCTGGCACAGGGTGGGCAGCACTGCGGCACTGGCCAAGCCGCTGCCTGGGACGATTGGACCTGCGGACTCCGGTCCGAGAGGCTCATGAACGTGCATGATTTTCAGCTTAAGGAGTAGTTTTAAGTACTTAAAGGTGGGATGAATGCTTTTTAAATGCTTTGCTGAATGGGAATTTAAGGGACCCACACCAAAGCCAAGTGAAGTTAGTGTGAGTCTTTTAAATGGGCATGGTATAGGAGAATTAAGCAGTTAAGAGGGCACAAGGTGTACTTCAAAAATAACAGTATTACCAGTAACCATGGAAGGGAGACATTTGCTTATTTATCTTTTCAATTTTTACTATGTTATGCTTGCCACTTTTTTGAGGCAGTATTTTTTTTTTATGGGAAACCATAGTGAAAGCACAAATAGAACTATTTGTCCAATAGTTTTAAAAACAAAAGTTTTAATTATTTTTTAAGGTTTATGAAAGGCAGAAGAAAATTTATACTGCTGCTATTTAGCCAAAAGATTATTCATAAGGTATTTAAGGCCAGGAAGTGTAAAATTATGTTTTAAATGTATTGATAATTTGTACATATTGTTTATAAAGGCATTGTGTTTATTAGAATTACGTTATTTTGATGATTTCTGTACATACTCGTAAATACCCCCACTTTGTGTGAAAACATACTCCCTTATTTGTACTTATTTTGTAAAGAAATAAAACAATTTACTAAAGTAACACATGGAGTGACATACAGTATTAATTTATCAAACATGAATTTCACATTGTTTTGTAGTTCTTAAGCACTGTTCAGAACATTTTGCATTAAAATATTAACAGAATACCCACAAAGAAATACTAGAACCAAGTACTTCAATGTTTTGTTGTGCTGATTCTTACCCTTTGTTAAACATCTAATAAAACTGTCAGCAAACCTTGATGCCCTTAGTACAGCAAACGAACGCATTCAACGGTCGCTTTTTTGGAAGTGGTCAGTCCAACAAGCACAACAGAACATTCCCTCTCCTGCTTTCTTGCCAAGCCTCAGGAGCACAGTGGTGTCACAGGGTTGTACAGAAAGTGCCAGTGAGCACTTGTTTTCTTCAAGACAGTTCCAGTGCTCAGCAACACAGAGTCAGGACAATTTTGTTCCATGGAGTTGGGTGACAAACCGGGATACATTTATTTTTTGGCCTTCCTAATGAAAGTATTTGCTGGCTGCACACCATGGCTCTGCTGCAGTTTCTATGGTGTTTTAGAACCTGTTTTAATGATGCTGAGCAATGTTCTTAATTAAGTTGTGTTGCTATGGTTTAAGGCCAGAAGTAAAAATTCAAATGGGTTTTTGCCGATACTGCTGCCTGAAAATAAAGGGAAATAAGCAAAAAAAGATATAAATGAAACTGTAATAAACTTTAAATAAGTGACCTGAAGTTACTAACTAAAAGAACATGTCCTAGCTTAACTTATTTTTTTTAAAGGAATATTTCTTCTAACAAAGTGATTGTTTCCACATGTCTTCCTTGTCTTAGTGCTATTTTGCAGTCAATGTTGTGATGTCATGGCTCAAACTTTCCATCTCAAGTTCACATTTAACTCAGCTGGTGCAGCCTGAGACCCTTTACAATGCCACCTTAGCAAGCTGCCCTATGTACTGGAACTGCTTTATTGAGCAGCAAAAGACAAACTGGTAAACACCAACCTGAAGAAAAACCAGCCAACCGCAAATACTTCCACTGTTCCACACAGATCTCAAAGAATCACTCTGCTTCCAGGCTTATGAGAGCTGCCATCAGGAGCTGGACACACTCAGCAGGCTTCATGTCCAGTCCTACTGCAGACAGCCCCTGCTGACCTCAGGGAGGCCTGGCCTGAGGACAAGGGGCTGAACTGGACCCCTGTGTTTGTGTAAACGTGAGGTGTTCACCTTCCTGCCCTGGCCGAGAGGTGACGAGCAGGGAGGCTGCTGCTGCTGCCAATGCTCCCTGTTCAGGAGGGCAGGACAAACAGGTATACAGGGAAAAAATAAGAAGCTACATGGGTTGTTTAAGGATACTTCTGAACTTAAAGCGAACTCAATGTATGAAAGTAATAAATAAAACACTTTTTTTTTTCTTCTTTTTGTAAGACATGGCTACATCAGGCTGAATGGAGCAACAGGCCGGAGGAGTCGCCATCAAAGAGTCTCACCTCTTTCAAACAACATGGGAGATACAGTGAGTGTTCCACCCTACTTGCTTATTTTTGATCATTTACTTTACAGAAATGTTTATGGCATGAAGTACTGTATAAGAAATGTGCATACACAAATACGTGACAATTATATGTTAAGTTCTTTACAATATTAAATGTATAATATACAATTCTACAGATATCTTACATACAAAGGTGAATGTTGTGCCATATATTCAAATATGGCGACGCCTAGCAACTTTAAAATGTCATACAAGTATAAAACCACAAAATAAAATAACTTTACAACTCTTTTAAAGTAGACAGATTTGCTTAACTGTTCTGCTAAGTTAGGAGGCCAACACATTTTGGCTAAGATATCCAGAAAAGATTTCTGAGTTGAGTAACCAAGGAGATAAAACCTGCAGAGGTCTGATTTTCCACGGACAGGTATCCAGCCCTTTTCCAAAAATTAGACCCTTGCCTAGATCATACCTTGGATAATCAGGACAGCTCATTGCTTTTGAAAATACAAGTCTTAAATTAGGGTTTTTTTGTTGGTTTTTTTTTTCTCCTGATTGTAATCATTTGGCATTAAAGAACTGTTGACCACTTGATGCTCTGTCCCTTGTAGGGCCATATTTATGTGCATAAAGTGTTTAAAATTCAGCATCTACAACAGTATTCTATACATTAATGTGGGTGAAACTAAATTGTGATTAACGCATGAATTAGTTATTAAGGACCCAATCATGCTAAATAGCAAAAGACAGGATTTAGCAGAAGGCTATTTATAACCTTGCACCTGCAAACATGGTGCTGTCTCCTGAGTTAGGAAGCCCTGCAAACCAGAGTTGATACTAATTCATGGAAGGAGCAGTGACCTGCTGCAGACACCGGGCTTTGGGAGAGAGAAAATTACAGAGGGGGGCAGCTATGGACGAGTCTAAAATAACAGAGGATAAACAATTGTAACAAAAGGTGGCCTGCTTACACTGGACAATGGCATTAGAGGGTTTTAACAGCTTTTTGCAAGAATTCCAAGCCCATGAAGAGCAGGCTTGTCCAAAATTCTTAACGTTTCCTCCTAAGTATGATCTTATAACGTGGTTAATGAATGAGTAACAAGGGGTGGCGGAGCTTGCTTGGCAGAACCATGCTTCTTTGATGATGCAAAATAACAGTTTCTGAGTCAAAACAAGACTGGCTTTAAGAGAATTACTGCTCCATGTTTGGTATGTGACCCTTGAGTGATGGTAGATGCATTTTATTTTGTGCTTCCAGATCCCTACTTTTGCAAATACTGTCACAATTGGCCTTGTCGAATTTTTTGTTGCTTTTTTGTTTCATTTGTGTGGGGTTTTTTAGTACTGAGCACCAGTTGACTATAAATCGGTCTTTTTCTGATTCGGGAGTCTGTCCACAGAGAGATATTTCAGTTGGAAATGTTGTATAAAAATAAGCCATTTGCTAGCACGAGTGAGTACAATCGCAGAAGTGTCAGGTAATGTCTGGAGGTGTAAAGCACGTCTGATATGGCGGAGGCGCGGCAGGCAGGGCAGACACTCAGTGCAGTTTCTCGGGTACCATCTTCCTCTCGCAGGCGCGTCACAGCGTCGGGGTAGCCTTGGAAAGGCTGTCGGAGCCGTTCCTCCCGCTCGTCTCTTCGCATTGCTTCAGTTGGTCTTTCTGCAGAAGTCCAGTCTCGGGTCAGGGGTTTATGAAGCTTTGCCTTTTTCACCACCACAGCTGTTCAGCCCAAAGTACATTCCCAGCAGGCCTGGTGCGCTGAGCAGGCTCAGGAATTTCATAGTGAAAAACAGACAACTGGTTTTTCAAATGCATTTCATGGCTGGCTATGTGACAGGTAGTTTCAGAATACCACTAATTGGCAACATAAAGTCAAAATCTGTTTGCTAATACTGTTTTGCAAATCCTTGGTGTTTCACATAAGGGACTATTAAACACTTCTACGGTTACAAAGGAGTACAGGTAGGGCCTAGTCCAGGGGCTCCTGTTTTATTCTGATTGTTGGGGTAGCTTGTGGTCGTCTGTCTTCACGACACAGCACGTATTCACTGAACTGAGAGGAATCCACCCCACCGCCGCACGAAGCTGCCACATTAAATCCCTTCTGAAATAATCTTTCGAGCACCTGCAATGTGGGGAGGGGAAAAATCAGATTAATATTTAGCAAATTTTAGTAATAAAAGCATTCAGGAGCACTGGATCTAAATGATGAATTTAGTCTTTTGACTCCTCATTGAATTAATATTATTCAGCTATAATTCTGTAACTTATTCTTAAATGACTACACTGTGATTAAAGTCTCGCTCTCAGCAAACCTCTGTAGAAAACAAAAATTAATCAAAGAAATAAGCACTCTGTAGAGCAGCTTAGTACATTACATAGTAAAACGCTGGACTGTTGTGATATTGATGCTATCTCTTACTGGTTACAGAAAGCAGTATCAGGTTTAAGTCGTAATAAAAAGCATCCATTATTCATAATATGAACGGCCTTAAAAAAAGGGCTGAAAACATTTCTCAGCTCTTCCTTGGCAGATGAAAATGTATTAGGAGTCTGAGTGACACTTCCACCAGATCTTCACGGAAATCACAGCTGTGATTTTCCGTCGCTGGAAGGGAGTGCTGCTTTCAGCAAAGCATGGCAGGGATGGGATGAAGAGCCAAGACATGGACAATAGGGAAATATTCTGGCTCGAGAAAAAGGTTAATTTGTATTGCCCAAATACGTATTTTCTCTTTCTCCTTCCAAAGAAAAGTTGGTGCAATTTAGATGCATGAATTTAAGGAACCCAGAGGCAACTTTAATTTCTGAGACTGTCACACAGCACATTACACCAGGATATACTGATTCCGGCAGCGCGATGGGGGCTGTGTTTTTGTGCGTGAGCCCGTTGGGTTCCTAGCAGAGCAGGGCACACATGGCTTTTCCCAGTGCAGGTGAGAGCAGACTCCAGATCCCACTTTGGCAGATCTGCCATACGAGATGCCTTGACCCCAGCCCAGCCACCACCAGCTCTCCCAATCCAGAGCAGTAGCCAGGAAAAGCGGTTCCTGTGTTTCTCCCCAGAATAAATGTCATCAGAGAGGGGCCTGTACTGTTCTGAAGTCCCACCCATGGTGCTGCTTCCATTGTTGCAGCATACGGGCTGGGACATGGACCCTGGTGAGCTCAGTACAGCAGCCTAGCCATGAGGCAGCCCTCTGCCTCCTGCCATAACAGGGACTAAGCTCTTGAAAAACTTGTTCACTCACCTCAAGAAATGTCTAAGCAACATACCCACCTTCAGACAGCATCAACTGGGACACTGTCATGGTTTTATGTCAGAGGAAAAAATATTTTTTGGTTTGTTTTCCTAGCCCTGTAAACAGCAGCAGTTACACCCACTGCACTAGGAATTAATAATCTTATGTTTCAAGGTCCAAGCTGACCGTGAGAATGGTCTGCACAACCAGACTGCTGCCCTCACACACTGAGACCCACGTGAGGCCATGGTGCAATTCTTAGCACACTGCTTCTTTTGTCCGGATCTTGGCTTTGCATTCTCCAGAAACATCAGTTTGGAGCCTTTACTAAGGTTAACTGATTTCAGAAGGGCAGCTGCATTCAAGGTGTAACAGTGCAATGCACACCATGGCAGCAGCAGCTCTGCTGGCTTTAATCCATGGGAACCCTTCTTTGAGGGCTCCTGTGTTATTATCCATCTGCATTTTAATCCACGGCTTGGCTTTTTAGGGGTAACTAAAGCCTTGTACTTGCTACCCTGGCTGCTAAGGACAGGTGAAGGAGCTGCTCTAGCACAGCTTTGCCTAAGCCATGCCAAATCTGCTGGAAATCAACTTGCCTGAGGAGTTCTGCTTCGCCTTGAGACACAGTGACTTAACCTTCTCAGAAAGTTGCATCTGCCAAATCTCTGACTTTTCCCCTCATTTTTATATAATTTATACTGTAAAAAAGTTGCAAAACTGAAAGATCAAAAAAACACTCTTGTGTATGAAAGAAAAATTATTGTGGAGCAATTAAAAGAAGGGACAGGAGAGTGGGTTATCAGAGAGAAATCTTACAGCTCTTACTTGCCCGGGCTGTAATGCAGCCCATAGGACAGACAAGGAGTGCATACACACTTGTTCCTAAGCAGAGAGGAAGGCAAAAGTCTGAGAGGGAGAAATTAGCATCATCACACTGCTGTTTCACAGGCTGGAGTGCATTTTACTGTTATTATATATTCCCTGTTCCTAGACCTGGCAAGATGAAGACGAGAGGCAATCAAGTCACAAGGAAGGAGGCTCCTTCAAACGGAGGATTGACAGGTAAGGAAGATTTCAGAAAGAGGTACGACTTCAGAATCATTGCTAAAAACTTAAAAAAAATCAATTTGCTTGTAAGAAAAAGCAAACAAGGGGGTGCCCTTGGCTTGCCTGGGTCCAAGGCTGTGGAATGCTGCATGTTAACATAGGAGTCTTCTTTACTGAGCCAGCTCTCTGCAAACATACAGCCCAGGTAGACATTACACCTTGGAGCACTGCACGCAGAACAAAGCGATTCATTTTTGCTACCTACGTGCTTAAAGGACTAGACTGCAGGCTATAATCTAGTGTTAAAAACCCTGGTATCATCAATTTTCTTAGCAAGAAACAAAACAGACCAAGTCCTGTAAACAATGCAGAGAATGTTTAAATATTATAGAGTTTTAAGTGTGACTTGGACAAGGTTGAGCTCAGGTCTCTGGAGAAGGGCTCCCGAAGGCTGCTGCCATGTGTGCTGAGCACTGGTTTGGATCCGCCGCTGCACGCACAGGACTAAACGGCGTGTTGAACATGAACAGATTTAAATGCCATTTAGTGATTTTGGCTCGATTTGTATTATTTTTTTCTGAAGGTAAGGTACAGGCAAAGGGAGAGCAGTAAGGGTCTGTGAATCAAATCACAGCTACGCTCCTGTAAATATCCAAAGAGAATATGCCAAGAAGTGAGTATCAGCTGTGATTCTCCTATGTACAGGAAACACACACACAATATTAAATAGAGGATTTATGCTAGCATTTAATATACTCTGTCTTTCAGTATTCTGAGCACATCTGATTTTGTTGGAAGGTTTTCCAAAGAGAAACTTGATACTTTCACTTACTGTATTTCATTTAAATTTTGCAGAGTACTAACGAATACATTCTTAATTATGAAGACTCAATGTTCAACATACAAAAGCATCATGGAATTTTCTCTAAGGTAAGCTCATGCATCTCACCAGAGCCTGTTGCAAGGAGCTGAAAAAAGGGTCAGTCTTAAGAAAACTCTGTACCTAGATGTAGTTACAAATGGGTGTTAAGAGCTACTTTAGTTTTTTTGGCTGTCAATGTTGACATTGTTTGTTTTACATACACAGTTTTTGACACAAAACAAATAAAATACTTTCCAAAGATCTGAAGAATTTATAAATACTGCAGTTGTGCTACCAAATGTACTCAGCAGGGTACAGGGAGATAGAAATGATGTATCCAGCAAACAGCAGGCAGCCTTACTGTGCACTTGACGAGATTCTGTGGAAATGATTCTGCTCTTCCCACTACTCCTCCTCCTAATGCATCTTCCTTAAGTCTGTGCATTTGCTTCACTGTACTTCCAACTTCTGCCTAATATTCTTTTGCCAAAAAAAAAAACAAAACAGGAAGGGCAGCGCCTGTGTGCTGACCAGAGTCCACCAGAGCCAATGATAATTAGCTGCTGATTTCATCAGCCTTTGGTCTCAGAAACGCATAATTTTCCAGAAAGTGTTTGAAAACACTTTGTATTAATTATATAGTAAAATGATGTAATTTAGTAAAATTATGTCATTTAGTAATATTATTTAAGCTGTAGACTCTTTGACAGATTTTTTTTTCACAAGAAGTTGCAAAGAGACTCTTTGAGTCTGTCTGAATTTTGACCGAATTCAAAACACCTTCAACTAACAATAATTAGCATTCAGCTTTTACTTCAAGCACGTTTCCTACCAGTCTGCCACTTTTGACAGAACAGCACTGAGTCCTAAGCCATGTGGGTGTCCAGCACTTTCACTGGCAATACTAAGCCCATCAGTGGCTCACAGGGACCCTTTACTGTTTCAGTTATTCTCCTTTCTCATGTGCATCCAGCTGTAGCACATGGGCAGCATGGCTGAGACACGAACACACTTCCCTGTCCACTCACCTCAGCTAAACTGCAGCTGCTCCCTTCTCCACCCGGCGCAGTGATGAATTCAGCACTGATCCTGCTGCCAGCAAACAGATCTGCCTCCAACCCACCTCCAGCCTTCTATTTTTGGGGCAGCCCATTCTAAACCTTGCCAAACGTGAAATTGCTAGGGTTGTGGATAAATTAACCACAGGCATCGAACTGTTAAAGTTCAACCAAAGCAAATGCTTGGGAGTCTTGAACCAAAAATTCCCCCAAATAGCTGGGTTTAGAATGGTTTCAGACAAAAGCGTCGTACAGGGGGCAGGAGGGAATGTTGCCCCAAGGAAGGAGGTGTCTGTCAAATGCAGGTTATTAAAACACCTCCAAGGACCTTTACATACTCTGGGTAACTGCAAGTCTCCCAGAAATCTTGTCAACCGACAGCTTAGGAGATGGAGGGAGCTTCAGCTTACTGTATAGTAACAACACAGGTAAGCAAGGCTCTAGGTACTTGCCTCCCAACCTGTCTGGCCAGCCTGTCCCATGGGCCAGCTCATCCATGAGCATCTGCCCACAGGGAAGTTTATGAAGACCACTAAGGCATTTCCCACAGCCCAGCTAACGACTGCAGCCACAGCCTGTCTGCAGGAGATGGTAACTCTGGAAATACTCCTCTATAGGCTGTTTCACTTGCCATAATACAAGTATTTGCAGCATATTTTAAAGGCATACGTGCAAAATCCAAGAGCTGTGTTTTGCCCTTCTTAATTAAGGCACAAGTTAACAGCATCATCAGCACCAGTCCTTCTCCCCAAGGACAGCCACAGCACCAAAGCTTTGGCCATGGCAGCGATCCCTTGTGAAATGGCATTTCTTGCCCATAAGGCTACTGCCTAAACACAATCCACATATTTATTTCCCCTACCTTCCACCTATCTGTCCAGTTATCTTCTTTTGTTTCATATGTTTAATTTTAAACCTAATGTCAAAACTCTGAGTATAAAATGAAATACATTTTGTTTAAAATACTCTGGGCAATTTTTATAGAACATCCTTTTGAAAAAAAAAAAAGTGCAGAGATCAATTTTTTTAAGTCCATCCCGCAGGCACCATCATTTAATTATGAGTGAGACATAAATTATGCATTTACACATTGTTGCATTTTCTATAAAATGGTGTGGAGATTTTTTTTGTAGTTTTTGGAACTCTCTCTTTCTTCCTGGGGGCACTTTGGAGGAAAAAAAAAACTGCTGCAGGCTATACATTGATGAAAAAATTAGCATTTATCAGTATAACACCATTATGAGACCAGCATGGCACTAACATACACAAAATCTAAATCTATTTTTCTGCTTAGACTTAGGAAAACCTGAAAGACTGTGATCTCACCAGGCAGAAAATGTCTCCTTGCCATATAAGCACTGAAGGTAATTGGGCAGAAGCAAATAATCTGCATATAATTGAACAAGAAATAATAAACCCCCCACCCTAGCAACTGGAAGAGCCAGCCCCAAAAGGCCATTACCTGCACTGAATTCAACCGGCAGTAGCCGTTCAGGGGAAACCTGATGACGTGCGTGGGGTCCTGGTTCCAGCCGGCGTTCACGGAGTTGCACATCACATCCCCAGTCTCCGGGAAGATCTCTTCTATTAAAGCTTTCTCCCCACTCAGTGCAATCCTTTCCCCCAGATCTGGAGTCACTCTTACGACCAAGCAGTCACAAGGCTGGAAATGTTTCCTTTGTTCTTTCTCTTGTTTCCATCGCTCAAGTTCCTTAATCATTGGCTGCAGCTGGTAATACTTTGCTTCTTCATATAAAAGATTAAAGTCCTGGGAAAAGAAAAAAAAAGAGGGAGAAAGAAACTAGAAATGCTTATAGATCTCTTTTAAAACTCAGTATTGTTCCTGTTTGACCTACTTAGGCTTATGTATTGTCAGCAAGAGTGCAAAGGCAACAGGTATTCACACACTTTGTCGTTGTCTTACACCTACTCAGAAAACCACAGTCTGTGTTCACCTATCTGAGCTGGTCATGAAGTTCCCACTGCACTGAGCTATTCTTTCATTTATTATCCCGCTAACTCAATGCCAGAAGGCTTTACTTCTGGATTAAGAAATCAAAATAACTGGTTGCAATAAGCAAAGCCTGATGATGTAAGGGGAGATGTCCTGAGCCCTAATCTTCATTCTTGGCCTCCGATACTGGCTTCTGATCCTACAACAGAGGATCTCAGGATTCGCTGTCACCTCTCGTGCACATGTCCTGAGACAGAGATGTCAGTTCAGCTTCACTTTTCACCTGTCTTTCCTGAGTCTGAAATTCAACTACAGCAGCTCAGATGCTCCCTGCATTTCATGTTTATTCACCTATTTAAAGCATACACTGGAGCTGTGCAGTCCAAGTTAAAAGAAGCAGTTCTTCCCAGCCTTGTCCATCACCTCACTTGGGCTTTGGGCAATTCTAATTCCCAGTTTGATCCAATTCCCAGTTCATTGATTGAGATGTCTTCTGCACATCCTCATTAATAACTTTTCATCAGATTTCTGACAGATCTTCCCACCTCAGGTTAAATGCATGACAGTATGTCAAGGCAAAGGGTGTTGGCAGTCCCCAGACCCAAGGAGGCAGCAGTGCCCACCAGACAGAGAAGAAAGAGGGGGAAGCACCCAAGGGGCAATGTGCTTACAGTGGCCTCACCACCTCTTTCAGCCTCCTGAAGCGAAGGGGAGCAACAACAGCACAGCACCAGCTCCTCTCTGCAAAAACCTGCTGTTCATTTTCCTGGCTCAAGCCTGTTTAGAGATGGAAATGCTGCACTGCAGGTGCACTATGTGACTTTTGTGGAGTAAGCTATAGGTCAACACCTGGACACAAAGGCCAGTTTGCCAGCACTGCAATGAAATTAAATGAAAAATCACAAGAGTGAAATGACTGAAATCATTTGGACTGCAAAAAAAAGGCATGACGAGAAGTAATCAAGAAATAAGCACCAAAATTATATACAAAATAACAGCAGCGCTGCTGCTCCAGGACTCAAGGAAGATGGGGGACTCAAGGGCCAACGAATGTACAGCAGAAAAAGATGAGACTCTTCACAGCAGCTTGGAATTAACTGGTGAATCTGCTGCTGCAGGATATTATTGAACCAAAGCAGTTATCTCTGTTCGAATTTGGCACCACGGACCCACAGTCTCTAGTGCAGAGGTGCTCCTTCACCCTAGGGCTGCCTACAGCCTGGAGATGTATGAACATTCTCTGCAACACCAGCCAGGTTATCACAGTTTGAGGGGGACATCCAATCCTTTACAACTCTTTGATGCCTGTTAAGGTTGGGACAATACTCACTCCACCAAGGGAAAAAAAAAAAAGACCAGAGAGGGTGCAGAGAGGAATTGAGTGATAAGAGCAAGTGGGAAGAAATGAGGGCAACAAGCATACTCATGGGAGTAGCTGAAAGATGAAAAACAACAGGAAGATTCAAGAAGAAATCATATAGGAAGCATGCTGCAAACAACCTGAACAGGCCAGGCAGAGAGGGGTAGAAACTAGCTGCAGTTACCTGGTCTCAGGTAAGAAGACACTATGAGCCCTAAAGCCTCGTCCCCTAATGGAAGGAATTTTTCCCTACTCCCCAAAATCAGCACTCTCTGCTGGACTGCTTTTCTTTTGTCCACTCATGAAGTTCCCTGGTTATTGAGCATTGGGTCAGTTTAAACCTAAAGGGATCAGTGGCCTAAATTAAAAACAATCTCCTCCGCAAACTCTGAATTGTACAGGACACTGGAGCAACACAGTCCACCACCTAACTGCATTCATTAGAGAGGTGTGTGCAAGGGCCCACCAGCATTCACTGGGCATCTGCTGGTCCCATGTAACTCTTTTTGGAGCAAAGAAAAACAAGAAATGCTAATAAAAAAATGTAATGCTATAGAGTGAAGAGGAGCATCCAGTGCTTACTGAAGGCAACAGAGAATCTTCTGCTGTTTTCAGCAGGTCCTGAAAAACTAGTTTTAGAATATGTGTATTTATGGTCACTATAAAATAACGTATTGTTTGTAAGGTCAATCAAGTGAATATGTGCTAAGAAAGCTCAACAGTAAAACCTAGAAGAGGTGGTACAGCAACAGAAAATCCAGCCCTTCATTTCTGAAAGCAGAGAGGTACAGTGGTCCTGAGGCTGGGTGCAAACAAAGCCTATTACATTCATGAGAGTCTTTTTGACTGACTTCACTGGGGTTTGCACTAGGCTGATAATATCCTGGATCACAGGATTTCAATGGTCCAGCACCCCTGGCCAAAACAGTAATGCCATGAAGCAAACAAATCAGGATCACACCACCTCTGCCTCCCCCACAGCCAGCTATTAGCCCCCTGCTACGCAGCTCTTCAGTGGCTCCTGTTATCATTTGTCCTAAAATAAACAAGCTAAATTTTATATTCAGATACCATTTTGTGTTAGGCTCTTCCACTACTGTTCCTAGAATGATACAGCCATGCTTCAGACGGCCATCTGGAAATGGGGCTATGCTGGAACGTCATGTGCATCATGGGACACAGTGAGTACCTGCTCCTAACTGCCTGGGTTAAGCCACGGTGTTTGGGTTAGGTTCTAAACAAGGCTCATCTTCGTATCTGTTCCACACTTGGGTTGAGTACAAATATGCTGAAAAGGGTTCTGCACCTGGGAGACGGGGTCAGTAATATAATCTGGGAATCTGAGGTGTGCTGGTGCAAAGATGTCACGTGCACATGTGGCGTTAGGGAATGTGGGCATCTATTATTGAGTAGTGGCAATAAAGGGAATTTATTGCTCTGTAACAAGTAGAGAGGATAAAAATGTGTCTTCTGCTTGGTAAGATAAAATCCATTGCTGTCCATTAGTGACAGCCCTGGTAAGATATACCTCCTGTGACTCTCCAACTCCAGGTACCACACAGTGGCCCAGAGCAGCCACCCAGAAGAGGCTGGTTTCACCGAAAAAGGTGTAGAAGGAGCTACAGGGTGTTAGCTGACAAGCACAGTGGCAAAGTGCACACTGTTGAACTGGCAGCTTCAGAGCAGCCTCCTCTAGCTCCTGTCCCAGGGTGTGCTGCTGAATGCATGCAGGCCCTGCCCCTCTCTGCACGCTGGCCCCAGCCCCGCTGTGGGTGCAGTGCTGTTGAGCAGCAGGTGCAGCCTGCAGCAGATTTTGTACAGTATCCAGGAGTTCCTTGTCCTGCAGGGCTAATGATGCATCTCCTACTTCTTCTTAGGATTATTTCCCTACTTTCCCAACTTCTTACCAGCAGTGTACCTTGTGGCAGCACAGCCCAGAGTCAAGCACTGCATATGGTAGCTAGTGGAGCTGCCTGTACTTAGCTGAGAAAAATCACGTTACTCAGAAGGTGATTCCCACCAGCCAAGGTAGCACCAGCAGAGTGTTCCTTGATAGACTGAAAGGAGAGGTGAACAGTCCAGAGTCTGATTTTGCCAAGTACCACAAAAAGCCTTCATGAGCTACCACAAGCCTTCAACTTCTTGTGGCTCTTGTAGGAACCAGTGGGGAAGTTCTGTCAGGTAGCCTGGAAAAGTAAGCAGATAGCCAGGTGGGATGTACATAGCCTTTCTCTATCCACAACTTCTGGACAACTTTTAAAATTTCATGGGAAAGGTGAGCAGATCTTTCCAAGATGCATTTGCACTTCACAAAATGATTTTCTGCTCATGATTCAATAGAAAAGTTGTTTGCTTTTTCTGGTGGATTTCATGTTGGCTAAATTCTGCAGTCATCTCTGACAAAGGTGTCATTTTCCTGGGGAGGAGATGGAAAGTTTAACTGCAAGGCTGTTTCAACATCAGTGCCAGTGGGTTAATAAAGATCTGCTATCCTACAGGCAGAGACAACCAACAGAAAGTGTAAAAGTATGTCTCCTGTGAACCTGATGCTGTTGTCCCAGTACCAAAGAGATCCTTTATTTCTGTACCTAATGTTGACTCCTGAGCAGGCTGAAATGGCTCTTTCTGCCCATTTTTCACTTAATATTCTTTGTTACGTGAAACAACAAACTGTCATCCTGACTTAATATTTCCTTTATATTTTAGAGCTGTGAAGATCTGACTCCTGGCTATGAGAGAAAGTTGCTCACTTCTATGATGACAACTTCAGCATTTGCTAAGGTCAGTTTGAGTGACTTAAAATTAGATGTAAGCACACTAACTTTGAAGCAGTATTAGTGTATTATCATGTCAGCCTTGTGGTTCTGGTGCTACAGGTGACTGCTATAATCCAAATGATACTCAGATATCCTCTGCATTTGTGCTCCTCCCCCTGTTAGCATGCAGTACTAATATACACATTGCCTACATCTGTTTTTGTTTGACAACCTCTAAGCAAGGAGTGAATCTCAAATGAGTAGGTCAAATAGGTCCTAGCTTTGCGTGAAGTTATGTATTGGTGGTGAAAAAGACAGATGTTGCTCATAAATGTCCTGGGGAAACACCCTTGATGGTGGGGGGAGATCAAGGCAGACAATATTTGTACTGCCGAGAAGGGGCAGCGCCTGTGCCAGCCACCCTCTAACCCAGCAGCGTGGAAGACCAGGGCCTTGAGGCTGTCTGTTGCTCAAGGTGTCATAGTCCCATGAGCTGAACTCTGAACTGGTGCAGGAAGAAGCAGCTGTAAGCAGCTCCAGGCTGCTCACCATCACCTTGCTCAGCATGGGCTGGCTGCAAAGGAGAACTGAGCCAAACAACTTATGGTAATTTCTCAGCATATTTCTTGTGGCTTAAAATCCCCCAAACCCAGGAAAATTATATGAACTATTAGAATGTTGCTTTCAGCAGGGAGACCTGTGAGATACTAAACAGTTTCAAGTTCTGGCTTATTAGTAGTTGGAAGCATAATTAATATTCACTGTAAACACACCAGTCAGACTTGATAATAAAGAATCACTAGCCTAGGAACACATACCCTATTTTCTCTGCATTTCAGTGTTAACTTAGTCTGAAAACAACACTTAAATAGCAAACACAATAACACTGGTGCGCTACTAACATTCCAAAGTTTCCAAAATAACCATCTGAGCAGCAATTCAAGTTGAAAAGCAACTTGGCTAAACCTTGAGGCTAATAAACCGCTTGATTAAATTAAGGGGTAAAAACTAATAAATATTCAAAACACTTGATAATGCTTTGTTTGACATAAAGAACATTTAATGCAAGTCTCACTGGAAAACCTGTCAGGTTTTATACCTTAAATAGAGTTTTGCATTTAGAAACACCGAGTGATTCCATTTGCTGCCTTTGATTATTGTCTTCTGTCACTTTAATCATGCTGGTAAAATTACACGATTTCTGTGAAGTCAAATCCGTTTACAATGCAGTTTTAATATAGCTTTGCAGCGCATTCTTCTATGCATTTTTATTTAGTTACTCCCTACCTAGCAATACTTTGCTTTGTTCTTGAGCCCTCATTAGCCTGGGGTTTGCTCTAAAGCTCTCCCAGGGAGGAACTAAATAAAATACAGTTAACCCTATGCAAAGGGATGGTCTGGAACAACGGACTGAGCCTGGGCACAGCGCCGGCTCTCCTGAGTCTCTCCCAGCCCTGCCAGCGGCTCACTGCGCAGACAAGTCCTTGGCATCCACAGGCACTCTCACCTCCAGGCTCTTACCAAATCCTGCTGCTTTTGTTTCACAGCACTTCTGAAATCTGGATGCCAGTAGAGGCCATAATCAGCTTGAACACATCTCTTCTCACGCCTTCTTGTCCCACTAGGTTGTCCAAAATGCTGCTGCTAAAGCACCTCTCTGGCACTTCACCTGCCCCGCTTCTCTAGCCAACCCTCTTCACTTGATCCATCTTACAGTCCACAGGACTGGTCTGGTCTTTAGCTTCACTCCTCCCTGTGTGTCTTCTCTCAGTTCTTATAGAATAAATCTTTTCTCGCATCCACCCCTCAGTGCTCTGGCTCTCACTCTACCTCACAGCACCCCAACCTTCAGAACAACCTCCCCAGCCTGCCTGCTGCTCCCCAGAAAGACCAACGGTCAGGACAGCCCTTCTGGGTGCAGCTCCAAAACCACCCACAAATGCCAACTCTTTTCCCTGCCTTGGGACTAGACGTGTTCTCCCATCGCACTGCGCACCTTCTCAACACAAGCTGTAAACACTCCCATGCCAGGGTTGATTTTACAATTACACACGTAACTGGGGAAGAATGGCCAAGGAGTGGTTTGCAGCATAAGGATCAGCTGTACTCAAAAGCTAAAGCCACCACCACAACCATGAACCTGGACTGACTCAGTCATGACTGGTCAAATTATCTTGACTACCTAGTCTGACATGCAAAGTGAAATCTCCCTGCATAGTGTGGGCTCTTCCCTCTCCAGCAATGATCTTTGTCCTCTAACTGAGCAGATCCCTGTTGCCATCCCCACTTATTCATCATTTCATCCTGGAGTTAGTGCTTTTGTTGAATCTTGTCATCTACAGTTTGGACACTTTTGTCTTCTAATTTTCATACACAAAGATGACAATGTTGCTAGTTTCGTAACTTTATTTGGCTAAGCCAAATAAACAAGGCTAGGAGGAGAGTGTTTAACAATCAGCATTTGGAAAGCAATAACCAGTGCCATTATTTCATAGAAAACATGTATTGCTCTTTAAAAATCCCTTAGACAATTCCATCTCCCAATAATATTTTGACATTCATAAACTATGTGAAAGATGACTTCATGAAATCAAAGTACTGCATCAGTTATGTCTAAAACAAGTCTTCAAAGGCTTCTTTAAGGGTGTTACTTTCTTGTATCAACAACAAAAAAAATCCATAAAATTTAAGCATTCTGAGTATTGCATTTAAAACATTTCTTTCAGATTCTGAACATTAAGCCCTGTTAAATGCTAGTTGCTGATGGTCCTTCTTAATTGTTGTTATATTCTGATAAATAAGCTAAAAATGTGAGAAAATAAAATTAGTTTACAAAAACTGGTTTTGCTATAAGCTTCACTGTTTAACTTTTTATGGTCTCCATGACAACCACTGGTCCATTTATTAAATAATAGCATCCCTGGTGTAATTCACAAGTGCTTAAAATACTAACAATAAGCAGCAACATTTAGTTAAGTGTGTTTAGGGCAAGCACACAAACCAACCTGCACCAAAATACATGACAGAATGGGAGAAAAAAATAGATTGCAGACTGTAGCTTTCCTTACCTTAAAGTCATCTGGGAGCAGTAGCTTAGATGTCCTTAGGAAGCTTAATATATATCTGAAAATTTCACCATCGCGATCAATGAAATAATGTTGTTTTAAACTGTCCAAGACAATAGGCTCTGTGCCATTAAACAGACGACTTATTCTGGAAAAAAAAAAGAAAAGAAAAAAAAATTGGGCAAAAGAGACAATCTCATTATACCCTCAGGGCTTAAGAAAACCCAGCTAATTTAGCTGCACCACTTCAACGTGCATAAGGTAACACAGTATCTTAATGTGATGACAAACAAGTGCACCAGGGTAGATGCCGCAGACCAGGGAGCACTCACAGACAGGAGGCAGGTGCAGACACCCCAGCAGCAAGAACCCCGCAGCTGCCCTGGCACTCAGGTCATACTGCCCCAAATCACACTGTGAATTAGGCCCATGACCCTAGCAAGGAAAGGGCCTGTGAAACGTTCACCCCATGGCTGGCAGAAGAAAGCTGGTGAGAACATGTGCCACTGGCTCTGTTATACATCATCCACCACGTCCTGCTAATGGAGAACCAAATGGTTCCTGGCCATAAGCTTTTCCTTCAGCCTGGCTTTCATACTGATCAAGTGCCAATCAACACCTCTCCATGCTAGAGAAGAGGCTCCCATATGCTGAGGGTACTGTACAGACTGAGATGAATTGTATGGACCTGTCAGTGCTGGACAAGCGGACATTCAACACTGGATGTTTTGGCAAACCAGCAACCAATGGCTGACGCAGCATCTGCAGCACTGCCAGTGGGACCACAGTCTCACTGCCAGAAGTCCTGAGGATCAGTCTCTGGCAGAAGAGAGCAATGTGGCAAATCTTTTGTGAGAAAAAAATAAAGCAAGTAGGATGAGTGAGGCCAGGGGATCAGCTGATTACAGGACCAAAATATCACGTCATCTACCTCACTCCAGCTTTCTCCACATCCTGAAGAATGTACTCAGCAGAAAGCAAACTGTTCATCTGCTTGTCTGCTGTCTCTCCCCTCCAAATGCCTGGCTTCTCTCAGAACGCTTTGTCTTCCCATGAGAAATAACCCAGCTGAATATATGTTCTTGAAAGGAAAATCACAGGAGACAGACAGCAACGACCTATTAAGTAATTGAGTCCATCTCTCTGACAGTGCAGCATTGTTCCCAAATGCAGCGTCTCGTGTTTCAAAGCCAAGCCTTAACCCTGCCATCGAGGACTCCTCCATTTCCCAAACTGCCTACCCTGCAGCCTGCTGGATTTCAGTGCTGAGCCATGCCTTCAACTCAGCCATGCAACCCACCCATGAAATACCCTCCTGTTGCTGCCTGAGGCCAAGGCAGGGCTTTCCCCTGCAGTTGGACATCAAGCTCACCATGCCCTGCCAAAGGGCACTGCTGGTGAATGCTATAGCTGCAGCCTCACTGCTTCCCTCCTTCAAGCATCACCACCCCAATCTTTCTGGCCCAGCAGCCAGGGGAGCAGTGCAAGAGACCATAGCCCGGCTGGGAAAGGGGCCCATCCACCTTGGCCATGGCAGGGCCAGATCTGCTCCCTCACTGCCACACGCAGCACCGGTGCTTCCAGCTATGCCCCGTGCCACTGGCTTTGGGATGGGGGTTTGTGCAGCATGGTGAGATTTGCTCTCCTCAGATGCACCTCGGTCTGATCTTGTAACTTGCTAATTTAGTTGCAAATCTAATTAACGTGCTATTTATTTTTAAATTAACTGTGGAGATATCAAATAAGACTGGACTTTGCAAGTCCCCACTGAACTCCACTAAAAACCTTTCTGTCCTCTTAAGCAAGCTCCAGGTTTTATTGCCTGTTCTCATGCCCCTGTCACTGTTCAGCCAGTCCAAGTTACTTATGGGAATAACTAAATGCTCCCCTAAACGCTAATTAATGCATTAACTGGTTTTGTTTGACCTCTAGCTTTTCAACGGTACCAGAGAACACCATCCAGTTCGCACTGCACCATTTAATCTGAAGGTTCAATAAGCCTCCAGTAAGTCACTACTTTTTGTTATTTTAGTGGTATTTGTTCAAAACAGTTAAATGAACTGCTTTGTACAGTGTTAGATTTTATTCCAGGAACCAGACAGTTAATTTATTTCTTTAGACACTCACATGAGCCAGTGTGCTGTGCTAGGTTAGACTGAGAACAGAGGAAACCCTGATAGAGCAGCATAAGGTTCAGTATGGTACACTTATTGAGTAAATTTGCATAACTATTTAAAGTTTGAGATCTTACACCTAAATCTGGGCTGTGGCCTAAGCCTCCTTCCCTTTGCTGCCCTTGCTCTGTGAAGTCTGCTAAAGGAGGCGCCAGCTGCTGTTCAGCTCTGCCACGCGTGTGGGGAATGTCTGCCAACAATGACAGGGCACAGGGAAGACAGGGTACAAAATTTTAATGGGCCTCCCTTTAATGTAGTGAAGCATTTTTTTGCTAATGAAAACAAAACATGAATTTTGAGGCCTTTGTGGAGTGCCCTGAGCTGTATTTCTTCACCAGCGAAACTACTGGTGGGGAAGGAAACTTGCAGAGTGTTGAAAGACTTAACTGCCACCCCAAAAACAGAGTGATGAATAGTTTAAGGATTTATTGGACATTTTAGGGGGCTGCTATGTTCCAAAAGCCAACTCAAATGCAGCATGTTGTAATGATGCATGAGGAAAACGCTCCTGCTTGTCCCTTCTCACCAGTATAAATCCTACCTGTAGAAAGTCCATCAGAAAATGCACTGCTCAGAGCACAAAGTGAACTCAAATGGCAACTTTGAAAGGCAAGTTCACCTGACAGGGTTACTCATCATGTGTGAAGCCATGGAAAAGAAAGAGCACAGTGATGAGGGGCAGCTCCACAAGCCCCAGTGGGACCTGATGTGCTCAGAGGATAGGTCCTGAGTGGCCAGAATGGGATGCCATGCAGAACATGGAACCAAAATGAATGCAGGCTGTCAGAGAGTTAGCAAGGGCACGGGAATGGTTTTGCACTGTGAAAACTTGTTGATGTTCAGTTGGAAATTAGGTACCAGTCTGGCAAGCAGATTAGGAAGCCGTTCCCTCCAGCACCCTGCCATGTGATGCAAGATAATGTCATGGACAGCAGTCACCCTGAAAATGGTTGTTTTTATGAACAGTCATAGTGCCCAATACTGTGGAGACTGGGTAACTGTTTTCAGGAAGAACTTGCTTGTGGCACAAGGAAATCGTTCTTCAGTGATGTTTGTGAGGAGGTGGGAAGCTCAAGAAAACAGAGGCAAGGCAAAAAGAGCCTCACTTGGATCCCACAGCAATGGGTAAAGTCTCAGCAATGAATGCCTCTTCAGCATTTCCATCTTTTACAAGAGATGGTTCACTCTTATTTAAAAACACCCTTAAAATTTCTGTTGAAGATTTAATTTCCAAACAGGGAGCAGACTGAGCCAGGATCACTCCAAGTAGCTGCAAGCTTAAGGATGGTAAGCTTGCCTTTACATGGCCTCCACCTTCTTGGCCAGGTCCCACTATGCTCACACCATCTTCCCAGTGCACAGCTCTTCCCAGCCAGCTGTTCCTCCTCCTCAGTTGCTTCTGCCCTCCCAGCAATGTGTTCTTCCCAGCCACTGGGCCACCACTGCATTGTCCCCAGAGCCATAATGGGGTTGGTGTCCAGCCTCCAGCTTAGCCAGCACCAACTGGATGCTCTTCCACTCTTTTCCCATCACCCAGAACACAATCTGTTGATCCTATTTATACAATTTCTTTGTGCTTCTGTTGTTTCTGCTGAAGGCTTTTATATTTTCAATAATGTTTCGCCAAAATGCCAAGAGGCAAGTTTCTAGCTTTGTACTGATTTTACTATGATATTAAGATCTCCCTTTATTAGATTAAAAACAAACAACACAGGCAGCCAACCCGCAAGGACAAGAGCACCAGTAAATTCTTTTCTTAGTTTCTTGGGCAGGGGAGGAAACCATGTGCTGCTTGCAAGGACCTCCAGTCGGCTGCTACGACCCACAGCCCCTGGAATGCTGTTGACTGGTTTTCCACCATGCAAGCTCCTGGCAGTGCTATTGAGATGAGAGCACAGAGGGGCCCATGGGGCAGTGACTCCAGCCCTGCAGCAGAGCTTGCAGCACATCTACTTGATTTTTTTCTCACCTCACCTTCTGTACCCCCACCTCCCTCTAGAGCACCCTTAGTTTTCCTGAACCTATCACTGAGCACAGCCACAGCTTAGCACATCACATACCACTATCATGGGGGTAAATGGCACTTTGGGACATGAAAGTTTTTGGGGTGGGGGACGTTTGCTTTGTCGTTTGGGGCAAGTTTAGCTGTTTCCTTGGCAGCTCTCTTTTTGAGCAGAAAACTGAAGTTCTTTCTTAATAAATCTTATTCCAGAGGCTTTAAAAGGAGCACCCAGTATTGTGAGACCAGCGGGACAGACAACCTGCAGCTCAGGCTGTGGCAAATGCCATCAGAGCCCCCAGCTCCTGAGCCCACCACTGGCGGGGGGCACTGTGGTCCTGTTGTCGTCATCCCCCCAAACACTCACCCAGGCAGCGCAGCAACACCATGTAAGTAAAACTCTTTATCACAACATTGCACTAAAAGTATTAATTTAAGTAATTATGTGATTAATATTTAACTGTTCAGTGATATTTTGTCATTCATAATTTATTTGTTTACATTTATTAAAAATTGATTCTGTAGACACTTTTTCTGCCCAATGTCAAATCTGTAGGGAGTGTACTTTTCAGTAAACTGTCATTAAAATGTGTCTCTCTCCTAATTTTATGGGAGGGGAAGAAGAAGAGAGAATCATGTGTGTAGATCCTGCTCCACTCAGTGCCCTCCCCTGTACTTGCCATTCATCCATGCACCCTCCCGTGCCCCTCAGCACAAACGTAGCGAAGGTGATGTGAGCTCTGCAGCTCCCCTGGCCTTTTATATGGCCTCTGTCAGTTGTACTTGGCTGTTGGGCCTTGCTGTGAAGCTGGAGAAGCAGGAGATGGTTGTGAGAGATGCTGCAGAGAGGTGGAAGAGGGTGGTTTTGAACCAGGACACAGAGCACAACCTGAAACTGCCCTGTGGGACACATTAGCAAAGCATCCCAGGTGTATGAGCAGAGTCCAGCCATTGCTGCTGAACACAAACAGTCCTGCTTATCTCTTAAATATTTGCCCAAGGTGGATAGGATAGATACTGTTATCTTCCTGGAAGGGAAAAAATGCTGTGAATTGGAGCAAAGGTGCTTGAGAGACTGGAGCACCTTACCCTGTGTCTGGTACTGCTGCTCATGTAGCTTTATCTGTTTTAAGTCTGTTACTTGTCCCATAACAAGAAAGTAACTGCTGGGAAAGGACAGCGGAGAGTGGTTGGAGCCTTCCTGACACCGTTGTGCCAGGAGCTGGCTCTCTGCTGGCACAGCTACCTCCAAACTGTAGCAGCATGGTCTGGGTGGGCAGTGGACAGTGCTGCCAAATCTTTACATTAGTGGTTTTCATAGTTCCATTGTTTTTATTGTAAAACTGACTGGGTTTGTACACAAATCCCCAGCAGAGCAAACTATTCTGGAGAAAGCACCTGCAGCTCCTCTCCCCTGGGGGGTACATTAAAACACCCAACCCATCCAGAAAGCAGGCAGAGCTGGTCAGAAGAGGACAGGGATAACACAGCTGAACAGCAAATGGGTGTCGTCTGCCTTCTGGCCTGATGGTAGTTAGGAGGGATAGATGTAAAAACATTGTCTCTGCCAGGACACATGCTCCCTCACGCCCTGTACAGTGAGGAACGTGGCTAAAGGTTGCATTTGGCTGCAGCAGGTTTTCTAATCTGCCTCAATTTAAAAATTCTGCTACACTTAGTGTGAAAGTCCATAAACAAGGCTCTGCTGCATGGTTATACTGTACATTCCAACCCTGCTACCTGATGGGTGATTTTAAGCCCTTCTCCAATTAGGGGAAAATGGTGCTAAGGAAAGGCACCGTCTGGAGCGCAGGGCCGTGCACACACGACCTGCCTGTGCTGCACTGCAGATTGTGAGCTTCTACCTCATAGATCTGCCACAGCTTCCGTGTTAAGCAAAGATAACATCTTGACCACCTCAGGTTGCTTCAAGGCACACACTTGGCTTGGAGGGTGTTTCAGCTGGGAAGAATTTTGTTTTAAGCATCTGTTAAATCTTTTATTTGTACAGTGATGGGAAAAAGTGTGTGTGGGAGAGTCTATGTCTTAAGTTGGGTGTATAAAGTGCTGCTCTTCAAACAATGAAATCCAAGCAGTCACATGTGTTTTGGGACCAGTTTGTGTGCCTGAAGACACAGCGAGGTGCCCTAAAGGGCAGTTCTGGCATAAGTAAGCCCAGATCAGGTGCAGGCTTCCAGTTCCAAATGGAGCACAGGCACCAAGCCTGCAGCGCTAGGCAGCTCTCCACATGTGCTCGAGACACCCTGACCACTGACTTCTTCTCCCAGCATTCCTGAAAAAAAAGACTAGGGTGAGCACCCATGTTTCAGCAGGGCAGCTTCAAACACTAGCATCATACAGGAACTGCCTGGCCCCATACAAGCTCAGCCCCAGCCCCTTCAATCCTGATGGCACAAATGAGTGACAACAGATATTCAAGTACAAAACCAACCTGTAAGAACCAAATAGAAATACTAAAGCCACTAACTCCAAAACCTCTCTCAAATTTTAACAAGAGTTATCAAGTAGTACAGTCCAATCAGCAGAAGAATGGAGGAGGTAACTCAGAAGGTTTATCCATCTCCAACTCCTATAGCCTCCTGTTCCTGCTTTCCAACACTGATCCTGGAATGCCATAGGAGTTTTTTCAGCCATATGCTCACTTAGCAGGGCTTTTGCAGGATATTAGATTCATTAACTATTAAGTACCTGAAGAAACTGCAGGATCTATTATCTAGATTTAATACTTCATACTTTGATGTCCAGGCTAGAATATCTACTTTTGCCATAGATCAGAGCTAGTCTATATAGTATCAACATGTATTTTTAAAAGTCAGTAATCCATGAAGAACATTATCATCTACCATGCAGAATCATTCTTAGGAAGTTCTGGAAGTATCTTTTTCTTCTTTTTACACCACCACTTATAAGAAAAATTAGGTATGTAATAGATTTTGTAGTTAATACAAAGACATGGACAATTAAGTTTTCTGTTCTCTGCTACTATCAATTAAAGTCCACTGAAGCAACAGGTAATAAAATCCACTGAAGTGGAAATTGTCTATTGGTTTTGTAATACTACAAACCATTCATGGCAAGGATATAGCTCTTTCTCTTTTGCCTGTTTTTAACAGCCTCCACACTTAGGATGCTTTGGTGGGTGATTTTTACATGTAACGTCATGGAGATATATGTGTTTTTAGTTTGTGATATATGATACTTTTATCTTAGTTTGAAGAGACAGTATTGCCTATACATAAATTAGCAGTTAAGGCAAGGAATTGGAAACACTAACCCCATGTACAGAAGCCAGTGTCTCTTCCTGAATTAAAACATTCTCTTGATAGACAAAAGCTACCCTGGCCCTGCCTCTGTGCAGCCAAGCATCTCATCAGGTCTTGAGGGAGGAGCAGGAGGAGTAGTCAAACAATTACAATAAGCAGACAAGCAACTAAGGGAACTGAGGCTTCCACGAGATTTCCTTTCCAGGATTTTCTTTCCCACCAGGTTTACAAGGGTATTAACCACAAGCCCTTCACATCATTGGGATACTGGGATTAGGCCCATCAGCACGGGCCATTCATCCCAAATTTATCACCAGCACGTTTGTTCCCTGGGGCCCTGCTTCTGCCACCCATCTCATGGAGAGTCAACAGCTCAGGAGCAAAGCACTGCTTAGCCATGAGTAGTGGTGGCAGAACCCAGCCCTCCATCAGCTAGTGATTTTTCCTTATTAAAGCAGTGTTTGTATATTTTAGTGTGTTATTTAAACAGCTATAAAAAGACTTCACTAAACAAACAGTTTCTAGTACGTTAACTGCTGTATTACGAATCCTTTTATTGCATTCAGTGTATAACCACATTTATAGGCAGGCTGAGTAGACACATACAGACAGAATGACACTCATTCACTATAACACAACAGCATCCCCCCACATTTATTTAAATCATCAGTCACAAAATGCATATGCTGTGCATAATAAGAAAAAAAATATCACTTTCAAATACAGGTAAAATTTGCATTTCTCCATTAAAGCTCCCTAAGTGCCACTGACATGGCTTGTTAATCCTTTGTAGCAGGGTCAGTGACAAACAGTCTCCCATCATTTTTTTGATGCATTAAGCATATGGTTAACATACTGTTCCCAGTCATTTGATCTGGCTGACCTGCTCTGGAGTTACCATGACCAGAAGAGGCCCTGACCAAGGGCGGATGTGCAGATGCACGGCAGCACAACGCAAGCAGAGAGACTGAAGTTGCTGCAGTTCAAGATAGGCCAGTTCTGCCACTGCAGTTCCTAACAAGGTGTAACCACTTGGGGAAAGTGAGAAGGGCAGAGTCAGGCTCACTTGCATATTTTTAATAAAAGTAACCAAATAGTATTATAACTCTCAAAACACAGAACTTGTTAACGGCAGGAGGTAAATATTACCCTTTCAGTGAAGTATGCTAAATCCAGGTAGCTGCACAGAAGTTCATACACCGTAGGCAATACCTATCTATTTGGGAATCCCTCTATTTTAAATTATGGGCTGACATTTGAAATTAAAGAAGCACATAGTATCATTTTTTTTTCCCGTATAAAGTTCAGGTTCCTTTTGTTCTTCTTGTGTCTTTTACTTCACTCTAACTGAACTTTTATTTAAACAGTTGGTAAAGATTAAAAACATCAATACAAATTTATATTGCAGAAGTATCCTGGTAGCTGCTCACGTGCTACTGTAACTTCAAGTGGAAGCTAACTCAGCATTTCTATTAAGAATTTCAAATCTGACTAGATCTGGACATTATTTCTATTATCATCACCCTTGCGTCACTGGGCATGCTAGGAAGTTGAAAAACATGCAGATACTAGTTATGTTTTAATATAAATGGGCTAAAACCTCCCTCATTGAAGTCAAGAGTGAAACTCCCACTGGGACTCGGTGAAGGCGGAGAAACTTTCAAATATAACTCATTTACCTTTCAAGGTGTGAGTCTGGCCCTCTGCATCCTTTGCATGTGTGGGTGCTGTGAAACCAGTGCGTTTGGGTACACAGCCAGTAAAAGAGGGATGGTATTTGAGGGCTGCACAGCCTTCATTTATAAAGTGTAAATGGCAACAGCTAACACATTCACTTTGGTACCTGCTGCTCATGTAAACACCTAGAATATTTCATCTGCTCAACGCACAGTTCTTTACCTCTGATCCCAGAAGTACAGAAGCTGAACAGCTTTTCCCTACAATTATTTTATTTCTTTCTAGTGTCATAGGAAAAAGTTCCCAGACATGGACTGCCAGGACTCTGCAGGACTGCCCTGTCTGGAATAAGCAGAAACACCAGGCAATGCTTGGTGCCCAGGCCAGCCTCTGCTGCACCGGGACACTCTCCACTGCTGTGAACAGGAATGATACCAGCCTCTCTTAAACAGTAAGCTAGTCTACCACTATCCACAGAGGTAGTGGTAAAGAAACTGCCCATGTTGCCTGGGCATTTGATTGATATGCTAATTCACTAAACTCATAAAGCTCTTTGATTGCTAAGAATGATAATATGGAGAAAAAAAAAAAAGGTTTATCTTACATTCTTCCTCTGGTTTTTCTGCAGTCCATTCTTCTGCCCTCAATGTGAGTATACTACATCAATTTTGCCCAATTCTAGAACATAACAGTGCTGCAGTACTACTACTGTACACCTCCAGTATAGCTCACACCACTGCTCACTCTGGCATGAAGACACTGCAGGGCTTTGCAGCCAGACTCTAACTGGCTGTAATTATCTACAAGCATGGATGTGATTGGTAAGTTGTATACAGTTCTCTCTCTCTTTACTTTTGTTATCACACTGAAAATAATGAATGTGTGATGCTACTGTTCATTCCTGCATTTGATTAAGCTACTAATCAACATGTTTTTCCTGGCTGGTCACTTAAAGAAACAGAACATGTCAAGAATGGTTTCTTAAAAAGATAACTTGAAGGGAACACCCCCACCAAAGCCTATAAAGCCACACCAATCTGGAGGACTTCTGTAACATTTTTTGCTGATGAGCCCAAGTAGTTGGCAGATGAAAGTCAGAAGGGGAATTTCCAGTATTTTTTGTTACTGCAGCCATAGGAGGGATAGGAAGGAAGCAACCCACCAACATGTCCACTGGGAAGAGCCCAGCTCCACAGCCATGTTCACAAAAAAGAGGGAGCCCCTGTCTTGGGGCTACAAAGAGGGAACCCCTACCTGAGAAGGAGACAGACATACACCTGCTGCACAGAGGACACTTGACCTATAGAATTAAGCTTGGCAAAAACAAAAATAAGATGAAAACTATTAACTGTTGAATTCTGATGAGATACCGAAAGCTGAACCTGGACTTGTTTTTTTTTTCCTTCTGACTGTGAAAGATTAATTCTTAAATACAATACTATGGTCATGGGTTTGATTCTTGTCCCAGTGAAGTCAAGGCCAAAACATCCTTTGATTTAATTGAAAGCAGAAGCAGGCCCCTGCTTTAACCCTCGCATCTGCAAATAGAATACAACTGGTTGTGAACAAATGAGGAAATATGTTTGGAACTGGTTATAAATCCATGCATGATTTTTCTTCCATCTCCCAAATAACATTAAAAAGTGGTCACTGATTTACTTTTTTTCTTATTCATCAGGAGTGTTAAGTACAACTGGCCCAAATTCAGCCCTTGTTCACTCCAAGAAAGCCCCAGCACAAGCAGAGGACCCAGTTTCTCTATTGTCACCGACTGGTTCCCATGGAGCTCCACTAGCCAAATTTGTCCGTGAAATTGTATGTAAGTTTTGCAGCGGCAGCATTTAGGCAGCAGTCTCCTGGAAGGCAACCACATTCCCCAGATGCCAAAGCTGAAGCCTTTGGGGTAAATCGCACTGGTACGACTTGTTGGCATAACACAGTATGACACCAGAGAGGTTAAAAAGAGTCCCTGGTTTTCATTGTCCGCTTTCTCAAGAGAGAGAGATTTGCTGCTGCAAAAGCATCTACCAGATCTAAACGGATTACCTGCAGCACTGGCAGCATCTGCACTCCATTAGGAGAGAGGCGTAACGGGAGCCTGCCCTTTGGACTGGGATTCCTTCAGCGTTTCAGGTTTACGGTGCAAATCTCAGTTTCCAGTGCTTGCCAACTGATCCCTTCTTATTCTGACCAAGAGTAACGGTGCAAATGCTGCATAATAGCTTCCCAGCATCCACGTGCAGGACTTCTTTCAGGTTTTGCTTTATGTGGTCCTCAGCAGATAAAAAAGTAGCAATTTTAGCCTTTGAATGCATATCATACTGCAGTAGAGTGAAATCAACACAGTACAGGTGAACACTAGAATAACTCTGCTCAGCCTATCTGTCCTGGTGCCCAGCTCTGTCAGGCAGGCAGCCACCACAGTGACCACGCCAGTAAGGAATGTAATCGTGCACACATGCGAAGCTCATGGCCATCCTTCCTGGCAGAGTTTCAAATGAGGGCAAATCAGGTAAAAATAAAAAACAAAGCCTTCTAAAATCTCTACATGTGTCATTTCTTTTTTAAGCATCAAAAGACTGAAATACATGCTAATCACAGCAGATGAGGTGAAGGAGTTTGGTGGACAGAGCACAGAGGTACCTGTTTGGAGTTTAATTCCAGCTCTGCTGCTTCTCCCAGACATCAAATTGGGTTAGAAAAGCTACCAACCTGGTGTAACTGTATCCATGGAGTTTTACTGGGGATGAGAGCAACTGACAATACTTGCCTGTTTCAGTCACCAGATTATGTATTTTATGTCAGTACAGAACAAAGGAGCAAGCTCATGTGCTGTGAGGATGAGGCATACTCATCAATTTATTACATTTCACGTAACAGAGAAACTTGACAACATCCCTGTGGCCAGCAGCAGCATGGGGCACGACCTATGTCAGCTGCAGCCTGACATCCTCCACACCATCTTGTTACTCTTGTGCTCAAGAGATCTAGCCTCTCATGCTTTCACAGATGAATCCAGTGTTTCAGCCTGTGTATTTCTTCTATTTAAATATGCACTTTGTTCTTCAAGATTTTATTAACCCATTAATAGATTAATTCTTATTTCAGTTACACAGGTACAAATCTGGAGGAACTCCTTCAAACCAGGAAAGTCTCCTCTTTGGGAAGGCTGTNACAGCCATGTTCACAAAAAAGAGGGAGCCCCTGTCTTGGGGCTACAAAGAGGGAACCCCTACCTGAGAAGGAGACAGACATACACCTGCTGCACAGAGGACACTTGACCTATAGAATTAAGCTTGGCAAAAACAAAAATAAGATGAAAACTATTAACTGTTGAATTCTGATGAGATACCGAAAGCTGAACCTGGACTTGTTTTTTTTTTCCTTCTGACTGTGAAAGATTAATTCTTAAATACAATACTATGGTCATGGGTTTGATTCTTGTCCCAGTGAAGTCAAGGCCAAAACATCCTTTGATTTAATTGAAAGCAGAAGCAGGCCCCTGCTTTAACCCTCGCATCTGCAAATAGAATACAACTGGTTGTGAACAAATGAGGAAATATGTTTGGAACTGGTTATAAATCCATGCATGATTTTTCTTCCATCTCCCAAATAACATTAAAAAGTGGTCACTGATTTACTTTTTTTCTTATTCATCAGGAGTGTTAAGTACAACTGGCCCAAATTCAGCCCTTGTTCACTCCAAGAAAGCCCCAGCACAAGCAGAGGACCCAGTTTCTCTATTGTCACCGACTGGTTCCCATGGAGCTCCACTAGCCAAATTTGTCCGTGAAATTGTATGTAAGTTTTGCAGCGGCAGCATTTAGGCAGCAGTCTCCTGGAAGGCAACCACATTCCCCAGATGCCAAAGCTGAAGCCTTTGGGGTAAATCGCACTGGTACGACTTGTTGGCATAACACAGTATGACACCAGAGAGGTTAAAAAGAGTCCCTGGTTTTCATTGTCCGCTTTCTCAAGAGAGAGAGATTTGCTGCTGCAAAAGCATCTACCAGATCTAAACGGATTACCTGCAGCACTGGCAGCATCTGCACTCCATTAGGAGAGAGGCGTAACGGGAGCCTGCCCTTTGGACTGGGATTCCTTCAGCGTTTCAGGTTTACGGTGCAAATCTCAGTTTCCAGTGCTTGCCAACTGATCCCTTCTTATTCTGACCAAGAGTAACGGTGCAAATGCTGCATAATAGCTTCCCAGCATCCACGTGCAGGACTTCTTTCAGGTTTTGCTTTATGTGGTCCTCAGCAGATAAAAAAGTAGCAATTTTAGCCTTTGAATGCATATCATACTGCAGTAGAGTGAAATCAACACAGTACAGGTGAACACTAGAATAACTCTGCTCAGCCTATCTGTCCTGGTGCCCAGCTCTGTCAGGCAGGCAGCCACCACAGTGACCACGCCAGTAAGGAATGTAATCGTGCACACATGCGAAGCTCATGGCCATCCTTCCTGGCAGAGTTTCAAATGAGGGCAAATCAGGTAAAAATAAAAAACAAAGCCTTCTAAAATCTCTACATGTGTCATTTCTTTTTTAAGCATCAAAAGACTGAAATACATGCTAATCACAGCAGATGAGGTGAAGGAGTTTGGTGGACAGAGCACAGAGGTACCTGTTTGGAGTTTAATTCCAGCTCTGCTGCTTCTCCCAGACATCAAATTGGGTTAGAAAAGCTACCAACCTGGTGTAACTGTATCCATGGAGTTTTACTGGGGATGAGAGCAACTGACAATACTTGCCTGTTTCAGTCACCAGATTATGTATTTTATGTCAGTACAGAACAAAGGAGCAAGCTCATGTGCTGTGAGGATGAGGCATACTCATCAATTTATTACATTTCACGTAACAGAGAAACTTGACAACATCCCTGTGGCCAGCAGCAGCATGGGGCACGACCTATGTCAGCTGCAGCCTGACATCCTCCACACCATCTTGTTACTCTTGTGCTCAAGAGATCTAGCCTCTCATGCTTTCACAGATGAATCCAGTGTTTCAGCCTGTGTATTTCTTCTATTTAAATATGCACTTTGTTCTTCAAGATTTTATTAACCCATTAATAGATTAATTCTTATTTCAGTTACACAGGTACAAATCTGGAGGAACTCCTTCAAACCAGGAAAGTCTCCTCTTTGGGAAGGCTGTCTGACCAGGAAAGGTACGTGTGCACATACCCATAAATGCACAATGCTTTGTCTTCATGTGCCTGTTGATATTACACCTTCAGATGTTTTTGAGACTGAGTACTGTAGATATCCAGCTGAAGCATCTTACTATAATGTTATAGTTCTCTTAACTCCTCTCCACACATCACATCAGTATATGTCTCTGGTGTAACTCCACGGAGGTCAACAAGGTTACACTAGGGATTATTTTAGCTATTATTATTAGGCTAGTTTTCTAAAGAACAGGGCTTATTTTATTCCTATTTAAGCTTATGGTAAAACTCTCATTGACTTCACTGGGAGATTTGGCCCAACAGACCAATATCCAAAGCACCTCCATTTATTTCAGTAAAAGTAGGCAAGGAATTAATAAGGTCCAATGTATTTTTAAATCTTAGATTTCATAAATGATCACAAGCATGTAGGTCACAATATATACACAGAACGACACCTACGACAACCACCAGTGGGATCATTATAATAATTAAGTTAGGCCTAGAGACAAATTCATTTCATAACATGTTCCTTACAAAACAGATACCCCCTTGCTTCATAATCTAGGGAATCTGTTGTATAAACTTTCTAAGTAGTTCAAGAAATATCCCCCTAAGCAGACCAGGTCTACTTGCCACTGCATGGTCCTTATAAAAGTTTATAAATCAAAAGACAAACACACCTGTGACATGTATTCAAAGACCAAATATGAAGAGGTAACACCTCATCTGCTCCACTGGCAGTGGTTAGCTGCGACCCTGGGACAGAATTTCCAGTACAAAGCTGTCAAATACACATCTTTAAGTAACTCTTCTCCATGCAGTGAGAGACTTGGATGCACAGCGCCTGATGAAACAATCAACAAAGATTCTCCTTTGCTTTAAGTGTAAAGCTGCTATGCCTGTGAAGCTGAGCACGAGTGCAGGACTTTACACTGTGCTCAGAGGCAGGAAACAGTCTCTGCTAGCAGCATGTAGAAGGAGGAGACAGGTTGCTTCTACAGCATCTATGGGAGTGGCTTCTCCAAATATGCTGCTAATGTTTTTTCATCTTACTGCCCTGAAAGTGACTGCTGAAAAATACTTAAAACTGTGCTGCTGGCACTGAAGTGCCCTGTCAGGTGAGTGGTAAGTAAATGTAGCAATGAAAGAAATGACAAAGTACTTAACCAACTAACCTCAGCAACTATTCTAAGTGTAGCATGCTGAACAATACAAGAAAAAAATGAATTTTTGTTCTCTTTGTCTTCTAGCTTCTCTTTGTGAGTTTTAATAAATCAGACTAGTTTTCAACCTGTTGTAAGCAAGAAATGTGGGAATCACTAATGTACAAAGCATAACTTAGGTATAGTCATGGTATCATTGCAGAGGAAGAAAAGGAACAGCAGAAAATAAGACAAGGTCACCTGGGCTTTGCGCTGAAAGTACTGGAGATGCTGTTCAACGTTCACCTTCCGGACTCCTCTCAGAGGGTGTAAGTGACATCCCTCCTGACCACAGCTAGGCTTTACAAGCTGCATGGAGATGCCTGTTCTTCCTTTGACTAGCCTAGCCAAATAAGCTATTATCTGGATAGGAATTTGCAATTTTATCAAATTCAGGTTTCTGAACAGCCTGTGCTGGTCATAGCAACACAGCCATAATTTTATTTCTGTAAATCAGATGAATGTTGATTTGCTATCTTCTCCTCTCCATAACTGGCCTCGTCTGCCCTTTCCTAGATGCCATAATACCTGTTACACCACACAACAACATGCCACTTAGTAGGAGATCCAGGAGAGATAGACACAGACAGGTCAGAAGAAAAAGTTTACATATGAATTCCTTCCCTCCTGTCTCCCCGAGTCACTGGAGTGAAGGTTTAGGATTTCAGAGGTTGTTCTCCTTCACCACCTGAGCTACTGCTCCAGCTGTGCAACCGTAGCCATGGGTAGTGTAGGGAAATCTGCTNAAATTAGGGGCTGGAAGGGACCTAGAAGATCATCTAGTCCAACCCCCCTGCCTGAGCAGGATCACTTAGACCAAGTCTCTCAGGAACAGATCCAGGCGGGTCTTAAGTGTCTCCAGAGATGGAGACTCCACAACTGCCCCCTGGGCAGCCTGTTCCAGAGCTCTGTGAAACAGTTCCTCACCTCCACCCACTGTGCTCTGCCCCAGATGCTGCCTGGGAGCTGTGCTGAATGTGTCCTAGGAGCATCACATCTGCCCACAGGAACCAGCACTTCACACCTTTCCCAGAAGTTATCAAAGTACTGCATGGACTTGTGTGACCTCAGCCATGCAGCTCCCATAGAAAACAGCAATACTTGGGTCTGCAGATGGGGAAAAATGATTTCATTTTACACTATGTAATCAGCAGACTGGCAAGAAGAGTTTCTTCACTTGCTCCAGCTCCCACACCAGTAAGTACAAGATCCACAGGCAGACTGGGGGGAGTCAGAAGATGGGAAGGGGAAAGACACTTTATAATCTTTTATTCTTTAGGGGTTCTGTTGGTCAAAATTCCCTTGGAAACCAAAGAGAGATTTGCTCAAATTTAAAAAAAAATAAAAAATCTCAATTGCAGGTGCATGAAATAAACCTGAAAATTATTTTAATCTCCATGAAAATTCTTATATTAATTCAGAAAAGGCCCTGCATGTAACCAAAAGCTCTGGGTTTCAACTCCTTTACTTGCTCTCCTCTCCAGTGTACATCTGACTGCCTAAAACAACAGCAGTGCCCGGGGAGACCTGGCAGGCTCACCCCCCTCCGCAGAGCCGCCCCGCTGGTGTGTGGCACCATCACTTGTGCACAGCACTTGTGCACCATGCCCACAACTTGCATCTCTGAGCATCTGGTTTGTGCAGGGAAAACACTTGCTCCTACGTCTTCAGGTATTTTGCTTTAAAGTCTGTGTATGGTTTAAGTTCACAATACCTATTAAAATTAATGAGCTTTGTGCTGCCGCTCACATGCAGGCACATTTTGTAGTCCTTTGCCTTAACGTGGGCTGCTGGCTCTGACTCAGAAACTCTTTTGCCTTTTGGGTAATACACAACAGTTCACAGCTCCTGAGTGACAGAGCCAGACAGGGCACCCAGCAACTGACCTCAGTAGGAAGAGTGGTACCTTATGAAGGGTGAAATGTGCCATGGCAGCATGCTTGGCTTCACTGGGCTTAAAATAGTCATTTTGAGGGTTTGTCGAGGATGAGACATGATACAGATGCAGGGTAGGGAGGAGTATGGAAGGGCACTGGCATGGAGAGGTTTGAGACACCTAAGTCAGGATTAACCCTCCTGATGCTGCAGTGGTGCAGTACTGCTGTGCCATGAGACTGGCCCAGGATAGCTGACACTGCTTCAGCTCCAGACAGGAATCCTTCCCTTGAACGTGCTGTGCTTCCACAGCCACCAACAGTCTCTGGTTATCAGGAAATCTGGTCTTGTGGTCACTCCACTTAACCTGTCCAAGCACAAGCCTTGTCTGAGGACTGATTACACCCTAAGAGCGAGGATGGGGTAAGTAAAAAAAAAAAAGGTGAATTGGACAGTGTTTTCAGGCAATAAAATTAGTAATATACAGATTTGATGGAAAATAAGCAAATAAGTACTGACAGTGACACTGGATTGATCCTACCTTAGGAAGAAATGTGAGATGTTCTCAGGTATGCTAAGTCTGGAGAACTATATATCCTAACCATAACCTAATTAACAATTTCCCTTCTCCCTTCCAGAAAGTACAGAGCAGGACCCAGTACAGAGCTCTTACTGTAAAGGATGATGTGGAAAAATTTCTCTTGCAGATCTCAGTAGCAGGTGTGTTTGAGCTTCTGAAACCACTGCATCCTGGCTGTATTGGGTTAGAAACTGTGTTCTATCAGGGAAAACAGAGAAGAGCACTGCCCTGAACTCAGTCCAGCCTGGTGTGGCTGCAGAAAAGGAAAAGCAGAACACCTCAGGTGTCAGTGCTGAGCTTAAGCAACCAGAGTGATGGAGCTGGTAGAGGAAAAGGTAGGGGAATTAAGAACCTACAGATAGATATAGATACTTACAGTGTAGCTAGAATCGTAAGGTCATCCATGGTAGGAAAGCTTGTCTGAGGGTGGGTCTATACAAGAATCACAGTCTGTTTTGACAAGAAACATTAAATGGAGAAGCTACATGCTTTAGGGGACTCTGTAAATCACCAGAAAAGTCCGTATGTTCAGAGGGAAGTGAGGCAGGGATATGCCTGTATTATGTCTTGTAATAGCTAAGGTAATCAGTTTTTGAAATAGTTAAAGCCTGTGCTGGTATTCTTTGTAGGACAGAACCTCCAGAAAAGGGGGTAGACAAGTCCAGGTCTCCAAAAGCTGAGGTCAAGATGTGCACTATCTCAGCATGCCTTGGGCCACATGTCCAGAAAGCTGTTTTCCTCAAGAGGAAAGGCTGGGAGAAGTCCCAAACTGTCAGGGGGAGACTCCCCGGGTCTGTGCCTCTATGCTGCTCTCACCTAGACTCTGCCACTTCAGATTATTTCTGACACCCTTTGTTACGTGCCTAACACCATGGAAAGCATAAGCTTTTATACATGCATTTCAAACAAAAGAATGTATCTACCTTTAATAGAAGATTATACAATAAATACTAATTAACCAAGAATGTAAGGTAAATATATTTACCTTTTATAGCAGAACAACTTACAAAGAGCTAACAGCAATTCTTTGAGTTAAAAACACTATTCAGGGTTGTAAAAAGGAAGTGCTTCTGATGAACAATCTTGTTCTGCTTTCTAACAAAATTCAAAGTGGTTTCAAAATTTCCAGTGAAATCAAGAAGCTGGGGCTTGCTGTGGTATACAGGGATGTGGAACTTCTTTTCCACTTAAGTCAATGAGACACCTGCCACCAAGTCCAACAGAAGGAAGACTGAGGACCTGGCAGCATCTTTGGGTATTCCTGCCTGCACGTTAGCAGCTGGGACTTTTGGTGTGGGTTTGTTTTTTTAAAATTAAGAAATGTGTGTGGATAAATACTCTTGGATAAATACTACTTGCAGCTTACTTTATAGATGTGCTAGAGGTTTTGCAGCCTTTACAATCTGTCACATAAATCCATATTCAAGAGTCAATGTGTGAAGGGGCTGCTTTAGAGATCTTCTGGGTGAAAACATAAATGGAATTTCTAGAGGACATGCCCTCCAAGATGAGTAATGTGTCATCTTAGACAGTTACTTTAGAAATTAGATGTTAATGGTAAGAGCCACTAGATGGAATTCAACAGTTTGTTGTTGCATTTGTTTGGGTTTTTTTCTACCTGTAACTCACAACTACTAGAGGTAGTTTTGGTGGGAGAACTTCCTAAAAATAAGCTATTGAAACTGAGCCTCAGATCCAAGTAAGATAACACTGGCTTCCTTGTACCTTGAAAGGTTGTTAACTTTAATTGTAATTTTGGGTATGCATGGAAAGCAGCCTCAAGTAGCAATAGGAAGAGGGATTAATAATATTAATTCTGAGATAAAATTTCTGTGACCACCATCACTATGCTGTTGTTGATTACAATTTCTTTTATGTGTTTCTCATTTTCTTTGCCTTTCACACATATTACTTTCTTATATGGTAATTCATTCACAAAGCCAAGTGGAAAGGTAGTGTATAAGGTGAGTGTGGGTGGTTTAGAATTCATCCTTGACAGTGGTTGTTTAACCTTCTTCTCCTTTGTCACACCAGTTGTGTGCTGCTCAAGTTGCCTCCTTCTTAGATGAGAGAATTTATGTAGCCCATAAGGATTTACTGGAAAGAGGACATTCACCCCCTTTAATGCCTAATCTGGCACCCTTTTCTTATGCAAATTTAATCAATGGATAGATGGTTTTCTCACAGCAGCTGCACTAATACAAACATCAAAGTTGCTCTGAAACAACTCTGTGATCACTGAAATGCAAGATCTGGACTCTGACTGCCCATCACCAGCCATTCACTCACGTGAGTAAGACTTCCAGAATCAGGTCCTTTCTCTCCCCAAATTAGAGCCAATGTAGCTTGGGAACAGCCCAACAGAGTCAGCCGAGTGGGCTGAACACAGTCAATCCTAACAAATTACAATAAGAAATGTATCATGCTGCCTGCTGTCAGGTGTAATTTATATCATACCAGAGGGGTGACTGGAGAGCAGGTATAGGCAGGAACTGGTCATACCTATACTTGCTCCTGCTGGGCCTGATCTGGCAAGCTGTTGGGAGCTCTTCCCTCCCACTGAAGTCAATGTGAACTGAGTTTGCTCAGAACTTAAAAAGATTGGGCCTCCTCAAAATACTATAGGAGGATAGACACAATCTAATGATTTCCCATTAGCATGTGATGTCTTTGTGTATGCATATCCTGGCCGTATTTATACACATGCTCACAGTCTGAATGTGTCCTTAAAAACACATGTACAATATACAGTACAAACTAAAAGCCTGTTTAGGATTTTGGAGCATGGAGAAAGAAATAAGAGATTGCAATACAAATTGCAAAGGAAGTTTATTCCCACAGCTTTAAATTTTAGTGAGTTCAAGCTATTTTATGCGACTGGAGCTAAGATTTAGGAAAGTATTTCAGCATATGTTTACATCTTTTGCAGAAATACAGATTTGTTTGACTTCTTAGATTTGAAGCTTTTAAACTCATGCTCAAACCAAGAGTTTAACATGTTCAAAATAATTCTTAAAGCTCTGTATGTGGATAACTATGGCCATGCCTCTATATGTGGCCGTGCATGTTACATCTGAGCATAAGCTGACAGTGTTCTGGCATTATTTCCAGATGTCTTGCTCATAAAAAAAACCAACCTATCTATTTCCTCTGGCATGTGTGAGAGACCTGGGATTCCTCTCCCAGCCAGACCACTGTGAAAGCAGCCTGAAACTTATGGAAGTTACACACCAAGGCAGCAAGTACCATCAGGAGCTCAAATCATCCTCACTGAAATAACTACAAGTACCATGTCTTAACCAGGAATGAAATCAGGGCAGACTCTACGTGGGGTAACCAAACAAATCTATTACCCAGCACTGCAGGAAAACATTGGGGTTTTTTTAATTAATTTAAAAAATAATAATAATAATAATAATAAGGTGCACCCTTCATCCATCATCCAGCTTCATTATCGGTGTAGCTGTATGTCCTACTTGGGATGCTTGTGAAGGGTTATCTTTTGCTATAAAAACATACGTGATTTCCAGGTCTCACCCTGTAAGCTCTTACTCCTGTGAGACCTGAAGTTTGAGCAGCTGAAAAAGCATTCAAGCTTTATGAGATAACACAGCAATAAAAATGAAAGACAGTACGTAGCAAAACATCGGGCAGTCACAGTTTTGTACTTTCAGTTTAAACAAACTACATCGTGTGATGAAATATGCTGTTGTTACTTACCCAAAAAAAAAAAGGGGTTTAAATCAGTAATCTATTCTCTTTAAGTAAAATCTGTGACTGAAAGTATTTTTTCCCAAAGATTCCATAACTGAGACTTTTATGAAGTAAGTCTGATATGGGGTATATTTTTAAAATAGTGTAAACAGTGATATTTTAAAATGTGGAAACAGATATGCTACTCTATTACAACTGCTGAATCTTCCAGGATTTTTTATACTGTGAAGCATTTGTCTGCTTCTGTTATATACCTCTCCCCGCTGAACAGCTTTCTTCTCTACAATTAAAGTACCACACAGACATCATTAAATAGACACTCTCCAGAAAAATCATATTGTTTTGTCCTGACCACAAAATACAGGTATTTTAATCATTGTTTCTCTTCCATAGAGAATTTCAGCAGTTCCTTTTCCTTGGTATGAAATCACAGACATATGCTTTGTGACATCAGAGGTGTTTCAAGGTATCTCCATAAATGTAATTTACTGCTTGGGATCCTGCCAGATCTGTGCAAAAAATACTTAGCTCTTTTAAAGAAAAAGTCTTCACATTAGAACTAGGGCTTTACATTTGTTGTCATACCAAAAAAAAAAAAAAAAAATCTATCCCTTATAGAAATATGGCCATGCAGGTAGCAATAAAATCTGGTGACCTGGGCTCTGGTTTGCTTTTGAGTCAATAGAGCCTCCTTTAACCCATCTGCCAGGCATCCTGACACTGCCCATCTGCACCTTCTCTTCCAAACCCTTCTGAACAGGCTGAATGACAAAAAACTGAATTGGTTTAGTGGCCATAACTGTAAATCAAAATCAGGTATGTCTTAATGTACTGCTCCAATGCATATGCTTTAACCCTTCACACAGCAGACCCTTCCACACTACTATCATAGGCCTGATGCTGCCCAGGAGTCCCCATCCTCCATGGTGGGCCTGGGAGACAGGCAAATAATAAATAAATTCCCTGTCATATACACAAATATACTCTCATGCATCATCTATTCATAATTTGGCATATCTGGAGCCTACTCTTGAGATAATACTGGCCAGATCTACACAAATCTTGCCAGACAGGTCACCAACCTATCCAGCACAAACCTTTAAGCATGCAAAGATTAAACCCAAACTGTAGCTGCAAGAAGACAGAGCAAGTTGGCCGGCCGCTAACAAAAGGCAATGACTGCTGATACTGAGGCACAGAGCTACTACTGAGCTTGGGATTTTGGCTGGCTGACAGAATCATCCATTAGCCCAAATGTAACAGAACTATTTTGTGTTCTTAAGGAAGAAAAAAATGATTTTTTTATTTTTTTTTTTTAATTCTAAATCTGAAAGAAAACAGTTGCTTGGTACAGCTGGAAATAATCTAGGGCAGCATACCAACAGGTGCTTCAAATATATCGGCAGAGTGCAGGAGACATTGAGAGAAAATGAATAGACTTTTTAAATAATACATCAATTTTACAGGTTTGGGTTTTTTTTCTGTAGAACCTCACTGAAGTTACAGTATAAATCGGAAAATGAATTATTCATAAGTGGTGAATATATAATAAATGGTATTTCACATTGCAATATTCCTCACAGGTACACACATGGCTCTCTTCATGCAACGAACGGAAAGGTGCAGCAAGCCTGAAAACCCCGAGATCTTACCTAGAGTCTGGGTACTTTGTCAAGGTAGCCAGGCTGCTGGTGTACATGTGTCCTCCTACATCAATGTGCACGGGAGCGTTCGACTTGGTGAGTTGAGCTGGGAGAGGAATTCCTTGAGCAGCCAGAGGAGAAACCGGGGACCGCGTTAGAGACAGGCGGGACATGCTTCTTCCCTCCTGGAAAGGGAAGGCAAAAAAGAACAGTTTCTCTTAAATGTAGCAGTGTGTTACCTTTCTTCGCAGTGTGATCACAGATCTAATCAGATCATTTTTGCATCTGCCTGATCACATATTCAGCTAACAAATTATTACCACCACTGTAATTAAGTGTATTTGCATCGTTTTCTTCAAAGTACCAGAGGGAAAGAGGAAGATGCTTATTAGCAATAAGAAATCAAGAAAAAAAAATTTCAAGGTGTCAGCCTCAAGGGGCATAAAACAAACTGCAAAATTCTAATTAAAGGTCGCAGGCTTATGTGTTAGATGTGAAATATCCCCTGACAAACGAATAACCAATTTGTGAATTGGGATTCAGGGGTTTTTGCAAGTTTGTCTCAGTAACGAGACACCTCTAAATTAGTGACTTCCTCAGTACCTAAGGCATTTAGTTTATACATGTAGTAAATTTCACATCAAACTAAGATCAACTTTCTGGTTTATTTTCAGTAATTGTGAAATAAACGGATAATTTTCAGTTAAGCCTTAATATTAGACATAAAGAACTAATAAGCTTTCAAACTGAAAGCAATTAACACCCAGAAGCAGTAAAAACAGCAAGATACATAAACTGACCCATGCTTTCCTGACAAGACACATCAGAAATAACTGTACAATCTGGCATGTGAAATTACAAATTCAACAATCCACCTAACAATGACTGCCCTAAAAATATCTGAAAATTAGAGAAATTTCTGAATTCTGTCCAAAAATCTTCAGCTGATATACCAAGCAAAATAACATCAAAATATTAACAGGAAAACAACAGCAAAAGAGAATTCCTCAATTATCTTCTTTAAGAAAAGCACAGCTTATTCTGCATGAAACGTGGCTTAAAGCTGATTTCAGTTAACTCAGTCTAGATGGCATATGTGTTAAACGGAAAAAAACCTTTTATAAAAGTTTAAGAAAATGCCCATCCATTCTCTCCCTTTATGGGTAAAGCAACATATGCAACACATTATAGTTTAAGACATTTCTGAATATAATCTAATTTTCTTGGTATTTTGTTCTGCAAGCATGCTACCAAGCATCCAGACTCTTCCTTGCATCTGACAAGCACTTCACATGCAGCATTGCAAAGTGAATTCCCATTTCTCCCCATTACTTTTAACAATGTTTCTTAGAAATCTAAAGCTGGTCTCGCCATTCTCTTAGCAATATTTTGCACAAGATGCCTGGCTACACCACTTCAGGAATACAAGATTAACAACATTCCTTAAAAAAATAAATAAATTCTGAGCTTTATAGAAAGGGATTGAAAAGAAGAATACATCAAACAGCTTCACAAAGTCATTACAATATTTTCATTTACTCTATTTTGTCTTGGTTAGCTCCTAAGAATGTTCTGCATCTACAGCACAGAAATACATCACCCCATTATGAATCCACATCCTTTCCTCTTCGGAGGCTGGACGGACATCTGCACTGAACATGAAGCAAATACCAACTCTGTCCTAGGACTCCTGTGTCAGCCGATGCAAAATTGGGCATTAACATTTTTACTACAGCACCACCTTCAAGGAAAGTGATTGAATCCTTTCATGACTGAAGACGTTGCTTTCTTGTTTCCCACAAGAGCCTGTTGTGGCCAATCTTCAGTAAATATGTCATATAGCATAAATAAAAGCACTAACTTTTAAAAACAACTTAGTATGCAAGTACCTACAGAATTTTAGCGATGTGTTTACTAATCTGTGGGTGCTTCATCTGCCTGCCAACACAAAGATGGGGGTTTTTCTTACCAAAGAGCACTGTAAACTCATGTTCACTCTCTACTTCTTCACTTAAATGAAAGGGTCAGAAGATGCAGGCTGAATGTCAATCCTGTCTTTGTTCAGACCCCAACTATTATCACTAATGATAAAGGTACAGACCTCGCACGGTATAGAGCTGCCTTAGAAAGAAATCTCACGCAGTTTCACAACAAGTGCCTAATTAGGGCTCATATGCACCCCTTGTTACAATTTCCAAATGAAATCAAAGGACTTCCAGTCCTCTGTAAACGCATCTTACATATAACCATTTTCTTGAAATACAGACTTCAGTTTTAAAATATGCACAGATAGCTAAAGATCAAGTGATCTGAATCTATTTGTGCATATTTAAACACTGCTGCTATCTTAGGATTTTGTTTAATGTTAGTATACCAGTAAATTCCTTGATCTGTAAAGAGTCTGAGATTCTCAGAGAGGCCATACTCACACAGTAGATATTTAATTTATACTATTCACTGGAGGGACCTTTTGAACAATCCTCTGCTTTTGGCATCTCTCAGCTAGAACATGTGTTGAAAAAACACTTAATTATAGAAAAATCACTGGAAAGCTAAAATAGTTCTCAGACTTTTATAGCTTTTCATACTTATTGAGGGTGCCACTGGCTTTTGGGGGACGGGAGAAGGGGAATTAAAACACAGGCACTTCCCTGGCTGGAGAGGATTCGTATTAAAAAAAGGAATCCTGAATTTTTACTGAAGTTGTGGAATTCAATCATTTTTGTATGAGGAAATTATCAAGGGGCATAATTGCTAAGCACTACATAAAGGGTACTGAAAACATTCCTATTGATCAAAAAAAAAATAAATCCCCTATTTCTTAAGGTATCATAACTTTATTTCTAATGACTCCTTCCCTTTCTTAATGTAAAACACAGATAAAATTCATCACACTGAGTAATGTACTTACTTTATACACAAAGCAAAATCCTAAATGTATTTATCCAGTGAAAGTCTTTATGCACATATTTTCTAATACTGATGTGAAAATTAAAACCTTAAGGGTAAATATCACAGAAACACTAACAAAATTCATTTATTAAACCATGTAAAATAATCCTTGCTCTTTAGTTGCCTACAACAGGATACAGCATCCCAACTAGTGGCACAGGCAATAACCCTGCTCTAATAAGTAACACAGGAACCTGCTGAAGGCAAAATCAATAGAGCCTGATTCCCAAATTATGTGAATATTTAGTTTTTCAAACATTACACACCAAGATCTTTCAGAGCCAGCTTATCTTTTTCTGCCTTTCTAAGCTAACTGCCTAAGTACTGCTTGTAAAAACTATTTGCCCATGCAAAGTGAAATAATCACAATGCCATGCTCATTTACACACAAAATGATTTTGTGTCCCATTGTGCTCACAGTTGTTCAGCTCTCTAGGGGTGATTAAACTAGCTATGCTGCTACAGCTTGAGATGATTTCACTGAGTCGTTTCTCCATGAAGTTGCTTCTTTGCTAAGCTGTTATTTTAACCATAAAAGGTAAACAGAAGGCAGTTGTAAGAGCTCCATTCAGCTCCGTGCCCAGGGCTATAACCCTAGGGCAGAGAATGCTGAAAGACTGCAGAATTTTCCAGGGTGTTGCCTTTCTTGCTCTAAAGCCTTCAGGAATACTGTTCATTTAATACACACTCTAGATGATACATTTCAGATCCTACTAAAAGAAAGACTTCAAAAGTGTAAGAACTTTTGGGCGGATGAAGCTTTCCCACCTCTGCACATAGCTCGGGGCCATGGTAACCAATACTGCTGTTGATGTTGGGAAAATACAGTAGAAATAAACTGCAGAGAGCAGAGCAGACAGATAGGGACAAGGGAGGTGAAAGGTTGCAGGAAAGAAACAGGCAGCAGTCTGGAAGGGATGACGGAAAAAAAAAGGGGAAGAATGAAAAAGGAGGCGGCTCTGAAGGAGGGACAAAGTTAAATCAAGGAGCAGGCACTTAAAAGACTACAGATGGGAAGCAAGACTAATTAAGGATGTAAAAGCGCTTTGTTTCTAAAGTTTATTGTTGCCAGGATAAAAATTAATTGAAACTAATGCTGTTATTCACTCGTGCAGTTTAATTCCTTCATGCACATTTAAGACATGAAATGAGAACGGCAGGTTTAAGGACCTGACGTGAAGCAGCTCGCTCTCCCGGGGGGCCGGAGCGAGGGCGGGTCGGGGCCAAGGCCCGGCCGAGCAGGGTCCAGCCCCGAGCTGCACCCGCGGCTGCTCCCTCCGGATGGATTATCGGGGAAGCTGTTCCTCCCCCTCCTCGAGACTTATGGTTCTCTACCAGCAGACTCACCAGAGCACTGGGGGTAAAATGACCCACAGCTACCCCAGCCCCCTGGGGCAGTAACCGGCTGCAGAAGTTCCCCGAGCGCTCCCGTGACTTCACGGCAACGCCTGCATCTCCCCAGCCTGCGCTCGGCGCAGCCAGAGGGGCACAGCTACAGACTTGGCAATTACCTTTGTCTCTATAAACAGGGACGGCGACCGCTCGGGTCTGGCTCCAGAGCCACTCCGAGACAACTGCTTATGCCCTGAACCGAGCCTACAGACAAAGCAGGGCCGGGAGGACTGCAAACCTTGGGCTCGATGGCTCCAAAATTAAAAGTCCATAAACACTTGAAGACACCTTCACTGAACCGAGTGATAGAGAAGATCCTGCCCAAAACTTTTGCAGAGGAGGGGGGAGCTCCCTCTGGAGCTCTGGTTACCGAAGAAAAAAAAAAAAAAAAAAAGGAAAGGTTTTCCCCTTCCCCCCCCTTGCCCCCCCCCCAACCCGCCTATCTCTGGCAGCTTCCAGTCTATTTAGTGCAAGTTTCACGTCACCCAAATGTCTTTCCCTACTGATGGTCAGGGAAATCACCAGCAAAGAACGCGCCCGGTCACTCAATTTCTGCCTTTTTTTCTTTTAAACACGCTGTATGCCCAAAGGTAAAATTCAACACACACACACACACACACACAAAAAAAAGCACAACATGGCGTCCTTTACTTATTCCCACATAACAAGGAGATGTCTTAGATGAATGCAAAGACAAAAAAAAAAAAAAGAAAAGCCAACCCCGAATCCCCGATCCTGTACATTTTCGTGCAGCCAATGGTGGTGAGCATTAGCCAGGCTAATGTATTAATTTTGCAGAAGTGTGCCACATCGCATGCAGGAACAGAAATGCAAACTATAGCCTAGAGTGGTTTGAAGTCTACCCCAAACCAAGCCTTCCACTCTCACTGGCGCCAGAGTTTCATTCACAGCCCGCCCGTGTTTTCCATACGCGGCGCTCCCCATTGTCGCCCGCCTTCCCTTTGTGCCGAGCCGCCCCGCCGTCAGCCCCCGCGCCCCGGCCCGCGCACCC
>VYZU01062466.1:3313-15145 GCA_013401355.1 Ceyx cyanopectus | reverse complement strand
GAAAAAGAGGAAAAAAAACCCCTTTCTTATATACTTACTGTATATTTTCCAGTATGTATCTGGGACAATAATATTTTTAAAAATATATAAAGTCTCAAAGTGGCATAAGCAAGTAATCATAGGGTTTTGTGAAAGCACTTCACAATTTTTTTTCATTATTATATCTAGTACCAATCATAGTACCAATTTAATTGTTAACATTTTATGACATAGACATCACCTGTAATACAACCTGACAAATCAAAAGGTCAGTCTAGCTCAGGGCATGCATGAAATAAATATAATTGAATGGAATGAATGGAAAATATTTTGAGGAATTCAAATTTCAGAAGTCAGGTATCATATGTGAAAATACAGGTTACTGACATTTTGAAATTTGCTAATTCATTAATTCCTGTGTCAGAAGAACAATTAGAGGAAAAGACTTTATTTTACAAGTGTTTCCAATGATCTGAAACTGTAAATTATGTTAATAAAATAGAAACAATCTATGGTCCCCTATGAACTACATACTTGATTATGATAGCATGAGAGGTTTAAATATTCATTTTATATTGAATAATTTTAGTGAGTCAGAAGGAGAGGTAACTGTGTAACTGATTACCTTTGCACACTGGAGATTTATTTTTTATTTTTTACAGGATCAGCCTTGAACAGAGATCAGGTTCAAAGTACGCTTCATGTCTGATATCAAATGGGATCCAGACACTGAATTAATACTGAATAGCACTAAAATATTATCAGCTATTCTCACATTGTCCAAGTAGCAATGTTAAGTAGCTATATTCATGTGTCATTATCATTATATCCAGCCATGTCATGAGACAGAATTATTGTGACTTGGGAGCATTCCTGTGATGGGATCTCAATTCTGGAGTACCAGGCTGGGAAGATGCCCTTATTAAGCCTACTCAAGCAGAGAACTAAAACAAACACTGTGTCAAAATACTAGGCGCTGTATCATAAACTAAGAAAATATATCTAATTTTTTTCACCCATTAGGGTCCAGTCAGGCATCAAAAACTACCTACTAACAGCAGAAATTGAATCTGCCTATTAAGCTCTTTTCAGAGATTTTCAATTTTCTCTTTCCTATAGACAGACATGTTAACAGTGTCCATAGAAGAAACTAACTCCATCGTGGGAAACAGATTCAATCTATTGTTCCATTATTAATATGACTCCTTTATAGCAGATGATCCTGAGAGTGCAAACTACCACATCCCTGACTGTGTAGTACATAAAGAAGATAAAAATGCACCAAAGAGAAAACTTTCAAAAATATTCAAAATATTTTTGAAAGCATTTAAAAAAAAATACTTTAAAAGTTTGATAAACTATAGTATTGTCCAGAAATGTATCACTGTCATAGCATTTCAAGAAACAAGCCTATTAAACTGAGGTTCAGCTGAAGTGTAACAAAAATTCAACACTGCAATAATTTAATAACATGCTCAGTCAAATGCAAAATTCCACTTCATCTAGATCAAAATTTAATTTTTCCACTTCATTATTTGATAATAACAATGCATTCTATTAAAAGGTTTCTTTCTAATAATTTTTTGCAGCTACTACTCAAAAACTCCTGTGTAACACTCCCTCTGTATAAAGTTCAGAAGATGTAAAGGTAATTTCTAAAAAAAAAAATATTTTTGCAATGTAAAATCCCTGGAGAACACCTCACTGAAACAAGTATTTCCAAATTTCTTTAAAGAGATTGCTTATACATAGAAGAGTTTGCAGAGCTGGACCCTGAGGTAGAAAGAACAAGACATTTACTCATTTACTTATTACAATTCACATCCTACATTGTGCCTGATTACATTAGTGGAATATTTGTTAGCTCAACAAAATATGCTACACCCAGTACACTGGTTTAAGGTCACTTACATGTTGAAATTATTAACCAGTTTACAATGCTAACATTTTTCAAATTGGTATTCTGCTTAAAGGTATCACTGAAGACACACTTGAAATAAGTTAGTTACATGAAGGATTGTACTGACTTACCCTGGTAGAAGAATTCACCAATGAACCTTTCAGATTGCCAGTGTTGCACTTGAAATTCAGAAGTTGATCAGGATGGTGATTTGATTCCCAGCTTCCCAAATCATGCACTACTGACTTGTCAGAATTTGCAGATATTTTTTGGTAGGCTGTGCAAGTCATTCCTGTGAAACTAGATGGTTTGATCATAAAGGCCTCCAGAGCAATGTTCCTAGATACCTGTGAGAACATTGAGAAACAGGTATATTATTAAATTGTAAATGTAATTGCATTATTATTTATTACTATTGCATTGCATATTTCATGTATATATTTTACAATGGATTGTGTATGGACACACTTCCGTACATATTCATACGGTAAGGAAATTGAACTTATTTTAAAAATTAATCTAGAATTCTACAATGACAGAGTGGGTTTGTCTAAATCTTCTTTAGGAATGTATCAGTTTATATTAGTTATTTATTATTATTATTATTATTGGTTTGAATTGCTTTTTACAGATCTTGCTCCATTAGAATACTGAACATGACTAGATGGTTCAATGCTAAAACCATGTTATAGATGTTTGGCCTATCCTTTAGTGAGGTTATGTGTCTCGATAGGACACTGTAGCACGACTGTTATCGTTAAACTAGTATATTCATTTCAGCACAGTGCTGTACATGAGGTAAATAGCTCGTGTTATAATCATGTTACAATATAGGTTGACTAGCTTAGATTAGATTGCGCAGTGATCTGTGAGTGTATATATTTTGTGCAATATAAAGATATCTGAGTTAAGCCACAAACTAGCAGGTTTATAGAAGGATAAATGTTCAAACATGGCAGTTTTATATTACTGTACTTTGTTTCTGTTATGCAAGCTAGCAATACAGAAGCACCTTAAATCCACTTAGGAAAAATTGGTGCCAGTTCTTCACAATTTGGGGTATCTTGCTGGCAAGAAATTACTGAAGAAAACCACTTTAATTTCATTATATAATTTTACAACAGTGAGACTTGTTATATTTTAAATACTAAATTCTTCAAATACTTGGGGCTTTCCACTCCAAAAATATACCTGTAAAGGCCTAACAATGTTCAGTGTGAATATGCCTTCTCAGTACATAGAAACAGATGGGTAAAATGGAAGGTAGAAGAGTGTTCATTATGCAGCATTGTAAAATAATCTACAAAATTGACACAGATGAAAACTTAGAGCAAAATTATCCACCAAAACAAGACACTCAGGTAAATGCTATGAAAAGCTACAAGCTAATCTTGCCTCTTAGCGCTACTGACACAGAAAATGAAAATGTGGTGGCCCCCTTGCCATGGCCTGGCCACCACTGGGCTGCAACTGGGCCCAGTGAATCATGACAGAGCCTGACCTTGACCTACAGCCCCGTGTTCCCCACCTGGCCTCATCACGCTCCTGTATATAAATTGGCATTAAATAGAAAAAGCCAGTACAAAAAACAGTGGTTTTATTTTAAAGACTGATTTTCTAAAATACACAGTGAAGCAAGGAAGCCCATTACGCTATTTGGCTCAGCCTATAATCCAGCTCAGTCTAGAATTCCTTTTTTTTTAAAAAAAAAACTTTTAAACCTTGTTACTGTAATTGGATCTAACACTGAACTCACTTTTAAGTAATATGTTCATGTAAATGCAGGGGACAATTAATATATGTTGTTTAAAATCAAGCAAGTAAAGAAACCTGTTTTTGGCAGGGAGTTTGGACTCGATTTCTAGAGGTCCCTTTGAACCCCTAACATTCTATGATTCTATGAAGGATTGATAAGGCTTAAAAATATTTAATCTCAAATTTAAAAGGGTAAGTATCAAGCTTCCGATTTAGATGCATTTCTGCTATTTAGATGTTGACACTAGCAGAAAGAGAGTTTCTCAGTGTCCAACTGACAACCTCTCAGTATTATGTGACAAATTCATGTAGGTGGAGGTCAAGGAATAAGAACAAGAGGTGTTCCTCAGGGTTCAGTGTTGGGACCATTTCTGTTTAACATCTTTATTAGATTATCTTGATAAAGACACAGAGTGTACCATTAATAAATTCACAGATGACAGCAGGTTAGTTGGGAGTGTTGATCTGCATGAGGATAGGGAGGCTCTACAGAGACTAGGATAGATTGGATCAATGGGTCTACATTAATGGTATAAACTTCAACAAGACCAAGTGCTGGGTCCTACACCTGAGCCACAACAACCCCATGCAAAGCAACAGGCTTGGGGAAATGTGGCTGGAAAGCTGCCTGGTAGAAAAGGACCTTGGTGTTCTAATTGACAAGATGCTGAATATGAGCCAATGGAATCCTGGCTTATATTAGAAGGAGGAGAAACACAGAGATTATTATCTCCTTTACTCAGCACTGGTGAGGCCACGCCTTGAGCACTGGATCCAGTTTTGGGCACCTCAATATGAGATATCAAAGTGTTGGAGCAAGTGCAGAGGAGGCCACCGAAGCTGAGGAAGGGCATGGAGAATAGATCTTGTGAAGAGTAATTGAAGGAGCTGGGACTGTTTAGTTTGAGGAATAGGAAGCTAAAGGGAGACCTCATCACTCCCTACAACTACCTGAAAGGACACTGTAGACAGGTTGGAGCTCTCTTCTAACAGGCAATTAGTGACAGAACAAGAGGGAATAGATCTGAGCTGCAACAGGGTAGATTTAGAATGGACATTAGGAAAAAAAGTTTCACAGAGTAGTCAGACACTGGAATAGGCTGCCCAGGGAGGTGGATGAGTCACCATCCCTGGGTGTGTTTAAGGGTCATTTAGATGTAGTTTTAAGAGACAGGATTTAGGGGTGAACTTGTAGAGTACAGTTAATAGTTGGACTTGATGATCCCAAGGGTCTTTTCCAACCAGAATGATTCTATGATTCTAACAATTATTTAATATAGCTAAAGTTTGTTTCTAAAAATCTAAAACTAATCACAAATTAGTAATCTTGGACCTTTCAAAATAAATTCACATACTGCAGTGACACAAACATTAGAAACTGAGTGACCAGTAAAAACACTGGAAAGCTATTGCTGTGAACAATCTATTGTAAGAATAAATAAATAAAAATCAACATCAGGGATAAAAAATGATTTAATACTATCAATGATACCCAAAAACTATTTTCATTTATGAAATAGAATCCAGATGAGAAAAAAATTCATAGAATCCAAGACTATGTAAATTAGCTATTCTCTGTATATGGCTTACACAACCTTGCTTCTCTATATACTAGTTGGTTGTAAAAAAATGTGAAGAAAAATGATAAAATATATTCTCACAAAAAGCTCTGTAGTTTTCTGAAATACCTTTGATAAAACTTGAATATTGCTTGTCAGTATTTGGCTTGCAATGTGTTCCACACATCGTACAATCCTGGTGCAGGCTTTATCTTCCTTTTGAGCCATCCACAACACATGATCATCGACCAACATTATGTTGCTTGCAATTTCAATAATAGCATCTGTGATCTGGAAGACAAAAAAAGCCAACCCTGAACCAAAAAATAGTATTGTCTGCAAAACACACAAACAACATTCAGTTATTTTGTGAAATCTATATCATTTCATTTGCTCTACAGAAAGTGTGGGCTTATAGCTTTGGATGTTTCAATCCACTCTTGTGGATAAACCAAAACGATAAATCCGTTTTTCAGATGATTTTTTGCAGATTTTGGTAAGTATGACTGTGATTCAAATTTTTTATTGTATATTAAAATATTTAATTTTTATGTATATTACATTCAGTAAAAATATACATCACTGTGAATATTTGTTATTTCAAATTCAAATGAAAATTACTTTAAAACATTTTAAACCTTAATTTCAGTAAGATTTCAAAATTAACATTATCACATTGCCTTCAAAGATAAGAAAAAGATATGCTGCAGATATACAATTTTGTCATAAATGAACATGAATAAGAANAGTTCCTAAAATATTCAGCAATCCAATGCTTGGAAACTCTGTGTTAGAGTTGGTGGGAATTTCTCCCTACCCCTTTTCATGCCTTCAGTCATCACTGACTGTGATTCAAATTTTTTATTGTATATTAAAATATTTAATTTTTATGTATATTACATTCAGTAAAAATATACATCACTGTGAATATTTGTTATTTCAAATTCAAATGAAAATTACTTTAAAACATTTTAAACCTTAATTTCAGTAAGATTTCAAAATTAACATTATCACATTGCCTTCAAAGATAAGAAAAAGATATGCTGCAGATATACAATTTTGTCATAAATGAACATGAATAAGAAGGTATATACAAGAAAATGACAGAGAGAAATGTAGTTAAAGGAAAGTTCAAGAAGCTAAAAATTCAAATAGAAAAGACAGAACCACAGATAATTCAGCGGGAAGGAAAAAAATAAATTCATCAATGGTGAAAAAGATTTAAGGAATGACTGAGGTTATGAAGTTAATTCTGCATTTAAAAAAAACCCAACCCACACATTTTACATGCATTGTAAAGGACACAGAAATAACAAGACATTATGCGAAACTGCATGTGATTTCCTGAGATATTTAACCTATTTTTAAAAACATAATTACTAGATAATTCTAGATGTTTTTTGACAATGTGACAGTTATTGATACAATGAATAATAACAAAACACATTAAGAGAATGGAGTGATTTATGAGGAGCAATTAAAGCATACACAAATCAGCTAAGCAGTAACTTACTGAGGACAGAACATTAGTCTATAAATACACAAAAGGAGATAAATGAGAAAATGAAGTAATTTATAGTATAATTAAATGCCTTAATGAAGAGTAAAAGCATGGCATTGAAAAATACAAAAATTTGGTCTAATACATGTATATCTTCCTGGCAAACAGTTGTAGTGTATTGTATGTCCCTAGTACAGCTGTTGAAGCTCTCATTTGAGAGCTGAACCATCAGATGGGACAAAGTACCACTATCTGGTATGAAAATTAATAGTCCTGTGCTGACTGAGAGAGGCAATCCCTAGGATAGATGAACAGAAACTGTATTAGTTAACCTGAAGTGTTTGGGCTTTAAAATTATTTTAGTAAATCACAGAAAACCTCTGTGTATGTATTTCATTAATTTACAATGATTTTATACAACTGTAGTTTCAGCTGGTAGTCAATTCCAAATGAATATGCTTTTGTTCATATCTGCCATGTATTGAATAAAGTTCAGTCCTACTTGTAATTATGTGAGTGCAGCCTCATGTCTGAAACTACTGACATTTTAACTTCACCTGTATTTTTGTACCTTATGAGTGAGAGTTACATAATGGCTGTTAGTAGAGCTCAATGAATGAGGAATGTACCTAGTGAACCTGAGAGAGAGGAACAACTCTAAAGTTCAAACAGAAAGAGGAAACAGACAAATTAGGAGAAATGTTGTAAATTATTAAACAATAAGGGATTACAAAGTATGAGATGTAGAGGTAAGTGGTGGACATGTCTCAATATCAAAAAAAGAAAAAGAGAAACTCAAAGCTATTTGAAAGGTGTAAGAAGTAAATTGAAATATTAGATATAGTGTTCAGTTTTAATAGATAATGCATCAGCTGCTAGCAAAATGAAGAGGCTTTATGGTAAATTCTANATTTACCCATTTTCACACTTAATAATAGACTTTAGGTCTGGCATATAATATTGAAGTTGGCAGCTTTCTCAAATAGTCACTAAAATGTAACTCTTACAATCTTCAGAGCCAGAATTGAATGAACATTGCCCAACCAAAAGAAAACAAATGTTTTAACTATAGCTATCATGTGTACAAAATTACAGGTTATGAAATCTTTATGCCTGCAGTTACTCTGAAAATTAACAGTAAAAACTATGATCAATATTGCTATTCACTAGAAAAAACTATTTTTCCCATAGGGTTTGCATAACACTTTGATTAGACTTCCCTTTAAGAATTCCATACATTATGCTAAAGGTTTATGTGGAAGTTGCACTTAAAGACACATTATCTCATCTTCACATGAAGTGATACATGCTTTCAAAACTCAGTGTAAACCTCCTTGTGTAATGAAGAAAACAAAAGAAACACGTATAACTCCACTGGCCAGATGGGGAGACACCTTGAGTTCATCTTAATACATTAGTCATAGTAGAAATTAAAAGAAAAAAAGAAAATTAAAGAAGTGGCTTATTAAAAAGCAATTTTTATTTATAAGCATCTTTGTCAGTCAGATGAGATGGTTTCATTTTCCTTTTTGATGTAAAGAAACATATCACAGTTATTTGCAATCAGAACATCAGCAATCCATTTTAGAAGCTACTCTACAGTGTGTGTCTGCAGACATTAAGAGCAGGACAATATCTGAAGACCCCACTTCTAAGTTATACATTTTTTTTCAGCATAGAGAAGATATCTTACATATTCAACTTCATCCACGAAGACAATTAGCTTTTCCATTATATAAGCCAAATATATTACATCCATTTTATCTGCAAAGTGGGAAGCACCTCTTGTGTAGGCTGTCAGCTGTCGGGAAAATTCAAGCACTGTTGTCAAATTGATGTGCATCTGAAAATACATCAGAATTGTTAGATATAATAAATCAGCTAGCTTAATTTTCTTTTAAAAACTGGAGACCACACCATTTGTATAATGTTAGGTATAATTTCACATTAACTTATATGCATCAATAGCACCATGGACATAAAAGTCAGGGGCATGAAAGGAAACAAACTTGTAAACATTAGTAAGGCAGTTACAGCTTTTTCTAATGCTTTTTTGTTATGCGCTTTTTTTTTCTCTCATCAATTTCTATTAATTTACTTTTTTTACGTCATTCTGTCTTTTATTTATCCATAAGAAACCATTTAAGTACTGATATTTTGGAAGACAGCAAGAAGGCATTCTAAAGTAGGCTACATTTCTGCAGTTCTTTTAAATACAATATGGACAATGTCAATAAGGAAAGGAACTTCAACTGTAATCCAGAACTTCATGAAAAATTAAAACCCTTCTGGTAAGAATGCATAAGGGGAAGACAAAGAATGAACTCAAGTGAACCACTGATGACCCTGACATTTCTAATGGTCACCTGGACTCTAAGCACCCAGAGGAAAAAAATAAATAAATTAAATAACGGATATAAATGCTGTGTACTTGTTTCTACTACAACTTCAATTATCAAACACTGTCTTTCAAGTAAAACATTTAGTTAAAAGTCCAGCTATCCCAAACTTGTGGCTGAACAGATATTTCTTGCAAGTTATTCAATAAAATCAATACTAGACAAGGGGAGTCCTGAATTTAATAACATTACCTGACTAAAAGCATGAAGAACTTGAGTTACTTCTTGTGAATAAGGACATTCAGAATAGTTTTCCTCATCCCAACGTCCAGTTCGATTACATTTCCGCCATGCCTTAGATTGTTCTGCGCCATTGTGAAAGGCAATGGATTTAAATGAATACTGGAGACAGGGATGGTAAGCAGTTATTCCAGCCAAAGTTTTGGGCCATCTATGAACAACACAATAATAAAAAAATTACAACACAGACCTTTGTATTTAAGGGTAACTTACAATACAGAAACAATATACAGAATATATGAGAAAAAAAGGCTATTTAAAATGTTACCTCATTATGTTCTAAAATTAATTACTCTCTTTCCTTGGAAAACATTAAAATTATACAGGTTCATGTCTGGCTGATCACACATTAATTCTGCATTAATTCCACGAATGTGTTTGGTGTTATGGGAAAATATATGGATGGCATTTTCCCTACATTCATCTTTGCAGGTGGCAGAAAGCAGAGCATTCAATCAATAAAGAAAGAAACAAACACACACCCTAAAAAAACCACCACCAATAAAAAACCAACTCAAATAAACAAACTAGAAGATCCACAACCCAGAACTTTATTGTTAGATGCTATAAAAGGTAAATACTCAAAATGTACCTCAAAAACCTTGCTTTACATTTTGACCCAACACTACTAAGCCCTCTCTGCCACAAAGCCCTAAAATGCAAAATTCCCTCAATGTATAGGAAATGAAAAAATTAGACTTCAGAAGAGATTGTATCTTATCTGAGGAGGAAGGACCTATCACTCAAAAATAAACTACTTGGGTGTACACTGTTATTCCAAAACAGTCTTTGAAAACAAAATATATAGCAGAAGTGTGCAGAATTAATCTGTTTAGCTCGTGGATCTATTAAACAATACTCTTTTTTTGTATATCTGCTGCATTATCTAGAGCAGCACAACTGAGATTTATTTCTTTTGATACCAAGTCCATTGTAATTTCCAGGCTAGTATGGACACAACAGGATCAGGTAATTGGGAGAAATCAAAGAAAAACTGAAGTGTGTCACCAGCAAGTCAGCATGTCTGGAAAGGACCTGGTTCTTCAATTGCACTGGTAGTGACTAAACCCAATCAAACATAAAAATATTCTGCCTGGCAGTGAAGTCACACCTTGATAATGAACCTTTGCTCAAGCATAAGTATTAACCCTTTAGTTATATAATGCTGGTCCATTTGGACATTGTGCCATAATGTATTGATAAGTTTTGGGCTACGTAAGGTTTCCTCATTTCACAAGAAATAGTAAGAACAAAAATATTTTTATACATTATAGCTAACTGTCACTGAAATAATTCTTTCGGTGATGTAAAAACAGTTCACGCAAAATGAAACATGAAAGAAGCTTAACAAAAAAATCTAAATATGCACAGTACCATATTCAATTTTTACTTCTGGTCTGAAATAACACTTTAAAGAAAACAATTGCATTAATAGAATTGGGCTACACTAGGTAGCAACTTACCTGAAAAGTAAAACTAAAGAGATAATTCTGCAACTAATATTAGCACAGGTAGCAAAATCTAGCCTTTATGAATAGGAGTAGTAGGACATTACCATTTACATTTCAAAATTATCTTACAGCGAAGCTGGAAAACAAAAAATGAGCAAAATGTGGCCATCAAAGAGAAATATGCTTAGTACATAAAGCCAGTTCATTCTGAGTCACAGTGTCTAATTCTTACTGCAGCTGTGCCATAATAAATACCACCTAGGCTGGTCAACTGAAAGAACCACACATCCCTAAGAGTGTTTTTTCCTTTTTTCCTTTTTTTGCCCAATAAAAGAAATGTTCTTTCTAGCTTTACTTTTGTGGTTCAACTCTTTCTACTTACATACTTGCTATGTTACCAAAACTTCAAAGACTGCTGAGGATAAACCTAATGCTGAGTTTAAGCCTGATAAATTCTCTAAAACTTTAAATTCATTCCCTCAAATGACAAAGGAGACTATGGACTCAGCATCCTTTTGAAATACATTGTAAAAATACAATTTATATGGATTTCTAGAAAGATGATCACTAGGAAGAGAAACGTGTACTGTTCTTTTGATTTATATAAAATGTCAAAAATGCCCCTGGTGTTAAGTTTGTGCCCTCTGCAGAATTTATATATATTTATTTATGAAGAAAAGAATGTCGTTTTATGGCAAGAATATGAAAGTCATAAAGACACTGAATCCAAAGTTTTGGTATGTGTTATCTGATAGGAAGTATATGTATTTCAAAAAAGCTACCTAAAACATATTTAGGCACCTCCACTATGAGAAAACACAATGGCAGTTTTTATGAGGACAAAACAATAAATGTATAGCTGAGTTTGTATAAGATCTCTAATGGATTTTAATCTATTTGTAAGTCTTAAATAGACATATAAATATACGTTCAGCAAATGTGGTATAGTCATTGGAACTTAACACATAATAAAATAGGTTCATAGTAAAACATTTATGTGAGCCAATTTCTCACTTCTTTCTAAATTATTCCTTTATTTTTATTCAAA
>VYZU01062465.1:0-89387 GCA_013401355.1 Ceyx cyanopectus | reverse complement strand
TTGAATGTGTGTGTGCATATGATTTTTAACCAACTACAGAAATATCCTATACTTCTAGTCCAAGAAAGAAGAGACAAAAACAAGTAGAGAAGCACTACAAACATAGTGGAGTTAGAGAGCTAAAAGAGAATTTGCAAGCTCCAAGTGAATTACAGGCTTCAAAGTTTGTGATAAAAGGATGAAATATTTACTGTTTATATTTAAAAAATAAAGAAATTAAAGATCTTATAACTTTCCAAAACCTAAGTGTGCATGTTGCCTCTGCTTTCAAGAACAAGGGGTGAAAGGCAGCAGTTAATGCAAATGAAGCTTTCTACATGGAGCTCAGGTGCTTGTGAAACTATGAACAGATAACCTCCATCATGTTACCAGCGTTTTTCAATAAAAATCTAAATTTAGAGGTGATATTACAGAAATGGAGAATAGCAGAGGTAATACCCGTGGTTTAGAGATATGAAAAACGTGACATGGGAAACCATAGGCTTGTTAATCTAATCTCAATCAACCACAGGTCCTTGAAATGAAATAAAAGAACATGCATAACATGTAAATGAGAGAAATGCATCGTACAAGACTAAATTGACCTTTCCTTGATAGGATAATTCATTTTTCTGAGACAAAGAAAATTAAGTAAATCATACCTATCTAAACTTAAGTAGGACATTTGAGAGGAGGCTACATGGATGATTAGGTGAGCTGGAGAAGGGGATTAACAGAGGAAATGTTATAGAGAACTCGATGAAGATAAGACAAAAATAGACCTAGTATTGAAAGTAGAGAAATTATACGGTAGGCTCTCTCTCTGATGTGGCTGGTGATTTAAATATGTTTTACCAATGAAGAGGGAAATCAGAGTATCTTAATAAAATGGAATGTGATTCAAGAGTACTTAAGTTCTATTAATGAGATTTTATGCTGTCAACTGAGAGCTTTTCTGAAGTGAATGATGGAGAGAAGGGCCAAGTGACTAGAAGCCATTGAAGTGAAGAAGCCTTGAAAAAGGCAGGTAGCATCTTAAAGATATCAGTATGTCCAACAAAAAACAGCAACAAAGTATTTATGCCATTGTAAAAGACATTGGTGAATTTTTAGGTGTAATATCTCAATTAACTACTAGCATTTTTTTAGCTTAGAGCAGGTCCCCAGGATGCTTTACAGCACATTAGGTGTGTTTTGGTCAACCAACAGCAGTTTCACTCGTGGGTTATCTTCATGTGACTTAGATTCTCTCTTTCATACACATCCCAGTAAGTCCCACCAGAACCACTTGGCAATAGTCTGTCCTCTTCATCCCACCTCTGCTTTGTGCATGCTTTTTCTCCCAGATACCAACCATGACTTGTTTGGATAATGGTAATCCATAGCTGTGGAGTGACACTTCATATCTGTAACTGCAATGAAAGTTATTTTAAAAGCATCCCTGCTGCTCCCACGCATTGCATTACAGGGGGGTGAAGGCTACAGCACATCTGAGGCATGCTAGTGACTGTGGGCTTGTCTGGTTCCCACTCAGGCATTTGTTCTTCTCCTTTTCTCTTGCTCACCTATCATACTTTGATATGACACTGCAGAAAATAAATAAATAAACAAACAAATAAATAAACCCACTTTGGCTGGCTTTGCATCTTGTTTGACTTGATCACATGTTGTCATAAAATCACCCTAAGAACTTTGCTACTAAAGGTTACTGTGTGAATTTGTGTTAGTTTTTCCTGAATAGAAGAAAAAAACCAAGGATGTATTCATATTCTAGACCTTAAAGTGAGAATCTTGATATCAGAGCAGAAATAACTATGAAATCACTACAGATTAAATTAATGCCTGGCACAAGCTTTGGTGTAAATTACAGATTTATCTGCAGAGATCTGCCTCTCCTGGTACATCAGTCTTCTTAAAATAAAAAGGATTAGAATAGAAGCTAGAAACTTGACAAAAATTATCTACAAAAAAAACAGACCCCACCTAAAGACAGTCTCTTTGAAGCAGTGATGGGCATCCATTACAAGAGTGTGGTAAGGAGAGCTAAAAACGTCATTCTTGCTTGTATTAACAGGTTGGTGATGAGTAAGGAACATGGTTCACTCCTGTGAAAGTGTGCTGGTAGTCACAACTTCAGCATGGATGTCATAAGGGTGGAGACAATAAAGAAAAGCAATAAAAAATTACTAAAGGGCTGGGAAAACTTCCTGCAAGAAAGAGGGTGAAAGTTTAGAGAAAAAGGATGGGAAAGTGACTGTATTAGAGTATTTAATGGAGACAGTAAAAGGTGCTTTCATATATTTGCCACATGAGATAGGAAAAGATACTTGAGACAAATGCAAGCCCCTGACCTCAGTGCAAATGTGCGTGGATGAACTGGTGTATATGGTGCACATGTGGCTCAACTCTATGTTCTTTTTTTTCCTCTTAATCCTAAATTCTGTGCATCTTTGACTTATACTGCAAAGACCTTTCTCCGTTCAGGGTTCCCATCCCTCACCAGAAGACAGAGTAAAAGTTCTCTGGAAGGCTTTCTACTGATTTCAGGGCCTGTGGGCCAGGGACACAACATAGTTGTGACATAGAGAGGGAAGTAATAACTGTTTAGAGAACTATCAAATAACAGCAGTGACCAGAAAAATATCTGTGTTTCTAGGGCTGTGAAATTAAGATCCTGAAAGACATATCAGTGCTGGTTTTCCAGCCAAGAAAGGCTTGGGAAACCTCACCCCACCTATTGCAACCCTTACAGATGCTGAGTGGCAGTCTGGGGCTCTGCTGACAGGACTATGAGCAGCTCTGAGGGAATTAGCTCTTCACATTATTTGCTGTCAGGCAGCTTAGGACCAATCTCATCTACACATTACCTTTGATCTGAGATTTTTTTATTTATTTTTTTTTTTTTTTGCAAGGGCTTAGTTCTCTGCATTGCCATTTCCTCAGGTGAAACCATATGGGCTCTGTTGTGCTGCACAGCTGAGGAGATGTGCTTCCCCCCTCAGCCCTTGCACAAAGCCCGAAGGTCAAAGCAGTTATGAGCTCCTCACTGGGACTGACTTGCTAATTATCAACTTCAATTTCATGCACTGTTTTTATCCATTTAGCTTCTAAAGAAAGACTTTCATGCTATATTTAACAGAAAAATTCCAGTTCATGCTCACCGGCTCTTCAAATCTCCTTTGCCACAAGAAAAGAGATGTATTTTTTCAAGAGTCTGAGACACCTCTGTGCTGAGCTGTTACATTCACTGTTAGGTGCTATAGCAGCAAAAGTCTGTTGTATCTTCCACCCTCAGGGCTTTAGAAAGATCCAGGAACTTTTATCTACCTCATTATGTGTGTGTCACAGAAAAAGACACAGGTGCAGATTTCTCCATCCAAGTCCTACATGGGAGAAGTGGCACATAGCCCCTGATGTGGTCAGTGGTGGGAGATGCCAAGGGAGGATGCCTTCTGGAGGGCACTCTCTATAGCCATTTTGCTTTTTAAATTATATGCCAAATTTAGGTAATTGAAGCAGGTGTTAGAGGTAAATTAGTAAATCTTACAAGGTAAAGAACAGCATTAGAAATCTAGTGCATCCCCACCCTACAAATCAGACCAGATTTTTATCAAACTTATTTGATGAATGTCTTCTTAGAAGCACTCATATGACAGGGCAGGACATTCAGTCCTAAATATGTAGATGCTTTAGCCCTGTTCCCTGGGAACCCTAAGGAGAGGGAACTGATTCCCCACAGCACTCTGGTGGATGTGGCAAAAAAAGATTATGGGTAACTTCTGTCTGACAGTGATCACCATCCAGGCTTGTGACCCTTATTTTCCTCCATTATGTCATCAGGATAATTATTTTTCCCCCATTCTGCCTGAAGACATATTTCAGATCCATTCCATCCCAGCTGAAACAGCTCAGCTTGGTCTGGCAAAGAGCAGACAGAGGTTTTCATTGCACTGAATATTTAATTCTGATATGGAGGATCTGAATGAACCCTTTCTTCCACTTCATGTCTGCAAACATAATATCATTATATACCATCCTGTTCTATCTCATCACCTCAGAAGGAGCCCTTGCCAACAGCATCAGCAGCAGTTAGTGGGAAAATATCCATGGGATTTCTCCCAGTCAAGAATATCAAGAGACAGAGAGGCTCCTGCTGGTTCCTGCTAGTGCATCCACAAGCTGACAGGGTGGGATGGATATAGACTTGGAGGGACTTGGAGCTGGCTTCTTCCAGCACATACATCACAATGATGCTGCCTCACTCTGTTGGGTGGTCTTTACTAGAGTTTCTTCTAAAAAAAAAATAAAAATTCAAACAGAAAGCATAAAGGTTTTGGCCCTTTCTGTCTCTCACTGCAGAAAAGAGGGTCAAGCAGCATAGAGAGATTAAATAGCTTGGTGTCCAGGCCTCCATGGTTTCTTATTTTCTCAATTAAACCTCCAGACTTTGGAGGCTTTAGTAAATCCTCCTTTTTTTTTCATTATTTCAAAGCAAAAGGAAGAGTTCTAGGGTTTACCTATGATTTAACTGCTCGAAAGTGCAATTTTGTTTCCCTTAAAATTCAGACTAAACAGTTTCAAGACTCCAGGGAATTTATCTAAGCTTTGCCAGATTCTGGATAAATCATGTTAAAAAAAGGTAAATAATCTTTCCTAAAATGACTGCTCGTTCTGCTGCCAGAAAAAGAGGGTGATACCAGAGCAGCTAAAAGCAGAGGCAGAATTGCACCCCTGACACTCCATGGAGTGCCTTTTACCTCCCCAATAAGTAACACCATTTGAGACTGTGCTGCAGTCTCATTTTCTGTTTATACTATTGGGGATTCAAGGATGAAGGAGATGCAAAGTATAATGAACTGCTCCTGAAGATGACCACTGAAAACTGCAATAAATCTGCTGCAGTCCACCTTCCATCCAGACCTGCAGCAAGGGTTAACAAAATCAGGGTTAACAACAACAGTCCTTCTGTATGCTGCTGTTCAGAATCTGCTGCCCGTGAAAGAAAGGTTTGAAGCTTTAAATGCAACAAGAAAACCTCCCCTACAAAGAAAACACAGAAGCAAAAAGGTGAGAGCTTAAGCTCTGACACCAGTGACTCCTACCCATGTCTCAATAAAGGAGGCAAATTGTCTGGCCAGAATTCTATTCAGAAGTGATATCAAGTATTGATTTATTTCCAAGAAAGCTTAATTACATTGTTCAAAGTCTTGAAAAAAAGACAGTTTTGGAGTTATCATCAATCCGATACCAGGCAGTAGATAACAAAACCCATCAGTGATTCTGAGCTGTTTTAATAGACTTCTTGATCTGTGTACACTTTGTGATGTGTTTCTCAGAAAAAAGCCAACCAACCAAAAATAACAACAAAAAACCCCCACCAAAACAAAACAAAGCGAAACAAACCCAAGCAAAACAAAAACCAACACACACAAAGAAAACCCAACTCCCCCAGAAAAAACAACCAAACAAACAAAAACCAGAAGACAATCATCACTAGATATGCTCTTTTAATCTAACTAACCAGCACTGCATGCTGGCATCAACTTGTTCCATTACCTCCTCACATTGTTGAGCCTTTCTGCTTCACTTATCTGAACAGATGAGCAGATTACTCTACTTCCAGAGCAGCCTTTGGATTTTTATGGTGTTTTGAATTAGTGATGCAAATCTAATTTTGCTGAAACAGACCTAGACTCCATTACTGAAGGAGCAGTTTCTGTTTGGAATAACAAGGCTGCATTGTGTCACTGCCTGATGTAAGGTGCAGAAGTGCCCAATTTATCAGAATATTAACTGCAAGAGCCTGTTGTGGTTTCTTTCTAGCCTACAAAATGTACATATGCTGGACTGCAGCTGAACTCCCTTCATCAAACACCTCATTACACTGGCAAAGTGAAGAGAAATAGCAACTTAAATACTTCAGGAATATACTGGTTATACATTAACATGTGAGTCAGTAGCCATAAGAATCAGACAAGCACCACAGTGTATCTTTTGTTTAATAGAAAATCAAACTAGAAAAAAAAAATATATATTCCTGTCAAGTTTGAGATGTTGTTCTTGACAGAAATGAGCATGAGGGATGAGGAATGGTGTTGGTGAGGAATGGTGTAGGTGAGGAATTCAACCTATAACTACACTGGGGTACCCAAGAGCATTTCCAAGGTGTGTACTCTCCCTCTGTGTTGAAATGAGACACAGGCATGTGCCACCTGCCCCCCTCTAGGGTCTGGTGTCCCCAGTGGGTGTGTGGGCATGTGGGCTGGACAAAAGCTCTGGCGTAGTCTGAAAAACACTCTCATCTGAACTTCCAAGGGAATATGATCCCACAGTAACCCCCACACTATCCCACTGGCCTATTTAAACAGACACCGAGAAATCAAGGATTTTTCTGTCTGAGTAAAAAGCTTTCTGAGTGACCTTGTAGAGTTCATTCATGTCTGGTCTATCATATGTAAACCAATGTGGATAATTTTAATCTACTTAGCAAATGTTTAAGGCGAAACGAACACTAGAAATTAGAGATGGATATACCAATAGGAGGAAGCACCTAAATACAATAGAAGCAATCTTTGGGGTCTTGCAAATAAATATGCTATCCCTTATGAGGTTTTGTCTATTTGCAGTGGGATTGCTAAAGAAAGAGAGGACTAAACTACAAAGTGTTTCAGTCCAGTGGGGAAAATTTATAATCCCCTTGGCACTGGACAACAAGGAGCAGGATACAGGTCTATTGAGGCTTCAGAAATTATACTTTAGCTGTAAAGTCCTCCTCTTCCTCAGAGGAATCATTACACAGAAATTCTGCACATTTCAAACCAGAAAAATGCTCCCAGAGTAATCTGGAAAGGCTTTGTTAACATTTTAGCTGCAACCAACAGGGAATGCTTGCCAAGAATCTGCTGAGCAGCTGCCCCATCAGATGAGGCAGCTGGGTAGAATGGCAGGCTCTGAACCTGTGGTTCATAAGCTGTAAAGCTCTGCTGTGGTCAGGATAGATATACCTGCCTCAGTGCATGAGAAATAATGCAGTGGCAAATCCAGAGCTGTTATGCAAGACTTACTTTTACAGAGAACTGTAAACCTCAGTGAACTCTGTGCCTTCTCTGTCTGTTGTTGTTTATATGTGCCTATCGATTTATCTATCCATCCATCCACCCAGAAGTAACTCACAGCTAGAGACTTCTCAAATGCTGTACAAATGTTCCCATGTCCCTGTTTCCATTCTCCCAGGAGTTATTATTCTGGCAATTCACAATTTTTTTTTGCCAGTCTCCACAAAGTAAAAAACTTAATTGTGCAGAACAGATAGTTATATGCTGATGGCACTATGCCTACTGGTTATGAAGACGGACAAAAATCACCAGCAACTATATTTTGGGGTAAAGTTTGCAACATATACTGTGGATTTTTATTTCACTGGATCAAAAGTCACTGCCTTTTCAAATTGTGTTTTCATTTGTATATACTGGTAACACCCCCATAAGCAAAGCAGAATGCTACTGCAGGAAACTCAAATCTCACTTAAAATCCCTTAGAAGTTCCTTACCAGTACAGAAACTTTTGAGCATCCCAGAAAGTCCTTCCTGCCTTCACAGTGGACTTTGAAGACCTAACCTTGAGGGTCCTTGGCCCAAGTCCTTAGAGACTTATAACTCCCATTGAAATGGGACTAAACAGGAGTTAGTGAGGTGATGAAGTGAACCTCTGGTGTCAGCTCCTCATCTTTATTGTCTAACTCAAAAAGGTATGGGGACATAAAATTGGGATGCTGCCAATCACACATCAAGTGAGATCACCATTGGAGCCAAACCTAAGGCAAGCACATCTAATGATGCATCACTCAAAGAGAGTGTACAATAAAATGTTCTTGATCTTTGAAGATATTATATGCTCATACACTTTAAGAAAATAATGTCTTAAAGGAGGCAAAACTATTTTAATGATGTTCCTAAACTGGATCTGGGCAGGTGTAAGTGGCAAGTTGTACTTCTGCAACTGCTTCAACCTTACAAAACAGTATCTTTTTAGACTTTGAATTTATGCTGAAGACATTAACTCAGTTGACATCTTGGCAAATCATACCTGAGTAGAGCAAATTCTAATGACTGTGGATGTTGAACAAATTAGTCCCTCTTCTTTCTCGTACCTGTTATGTTTTCCATTTGTACATATCCCGAGCAGAGGTACAACACTACCCAAAGAGCAGCACAGCTTTTCTTCACTCATTTGGTCTAACTAAAAATTACTATATGAAATAAGAAGTCAGAAAAAATAGACCATATCTCACATGTTGTCCTCAGTCTAAAGGCTCTGAAGAGTAAATAAAAAAAAGTGTTTTCTGAAACACTGAGTCTTATCTCAAGTGCCCAAGACGAATTTCTCTGTTCCCTTCCTTCCTCTCCTACAGCTTTTGGGTTCAACTGCCTGAAATGTTTCTTATCTTTGTTCCTAAAATGGACTGTATCTCCTTCCCTCCTCCTTTCTCACAAACACTCACATAGCAGTCCTGCTCTGTGACAGGAAGCCCCAGAGGGGTCTGGTTTCGTGATGACTGGATCAAGGCACAAAGATCAAGTTAATTGCTGATTTGAATTCACTATTGACTCTGCTTTAATGATGTCTTGAGATTCCTTCAAACCTGAGTGGTTCTCTCAGATGATGATTCATGTGCTATGAGGAGAAGCCCTGAGCCACCAACCAGCCTGTCTGCAGGAAAGCAGTCGCTTCAGAAATTGTCTGCAATCACACTCCAGCATTAACCAAAAATGTGCATTCAGATCATTGCACACAGAAAGTTCAGGCAGAGACAGAGCTGCCTAAAATCTGCCTTTTGGAAAGACAGTAGTGTCAGCCCTGAGAGAAATGTTGCCTGGCACCTCATTCTTGTCACCTCCTCGGACACTGGGAAAGCTGCCTCCATTGCAGGGAAACACTGGGAGTGTTGTAAGATGCAAAGCCCTGCAGGATTTCTCTCAAGTCAGCTACATGTGACTTATTGCCATACCCAAATGTGGCAGTTATACTGGGTGCTGTGGCATGCATGCTAGAAAAGTGGCTGAGGGAAACAGACAGCTTGTAAACACTCATAACATCCCTGTGTCCAAAGCAGCCAGGAATACATGGGCAGAAACCACTTAGGCTGTGGACAGGGAAGGAAGGAAAACAAATAGCCTCAGGGTTTGCTTTCATACAGTTTAGAAGCAGACTTCCTGTGAGATAAGAAAATTACTGTGGAGTTTACAGTTTGCTCCTGACCTCCTCATACCTCCAAGTTCCCAAGAACTTCAGCAGTGATTTGCAGAAGGGACCAGCTCCTCTGTCATGGCCCAGGTGCCTACATCTGTGTTGTGTTAATTAAAGCATTTGGCACTGAGACATCTTTCAATCTCATGTTCTAATGATGATATAAATGTTAAGTCAGAAGTGGAAAGGCACCAAATTAGGTAAGTGGTTCCCTTCATTTGAGGATGACCTGTGATTCCAAGTCCTCTGAGAAAGCATGGTGTTCTGCAGAAGATGGAGAAATAAGGTTGCATCGAGTCATTTGCTAACATCCTTTTAAACTCCTGTTTTGATTTGGAACAGATAAGACAATTAAAATTCATCCCATTCCACCAATCATTAATTTTATTTATGCTTTACTACTTTCAAATGATATTTAACTGGCATGCAAGCAATAGATGTGCAGATGGTAGGTGGGTAGAAGATAATTTATGACCCAGAGAAAGATATAAGCCAGCTTTACCAGTTGTAAATGATGCCTTGTGTGTTTCAGACCTTTGACACTTCAAACTCTAGTCAACATATATGATGATTTAACCCATGAACCAGTTCCACCCTGAAACAATGCATTTCTTCCACTGAAGTGTTTCTTAGGGGAATATTTGGTGTATCATATAACAGAAAAATCCTTAGTAAATAATTTCAGATTTCCAAAACCATGCCAGATCAAGGTTGCACTGGTAATTCCATATCTGCTTCATAGGAACCATATTTCTTCTTTCTAAACTCGATTTTTTTTCTCTTTTAAACTAATAATAAAATATTGGAAATGCAAATAGTACACAGAGCAAAAATGTTCAAGCTTTTCTTGGAAAAATAAAAAGTCCATAGAGGTAGCTGGGCATATTTTCAGATGCATGGATGCATGCTATTGTTTCATGGAAACCAGGATATGTAGCTTTGGAAGGGATCTCAAGACATTTTCTGGGCTGGATGTTCTCAGACTGTGGGACATTTATCACTGATGATATATGAAGCCATTTCTAGGATGTTCACAAAGGCAGCCACATATTTATTGAGATAAACATATTTAGGTAGGTAGTTGCAACAAAAACAGTAGATAATGTTGAAAACATGGACAACATTAAAGAAACCAGGAGTGTGGGAGAGTGATGGGAAACTAGAGAGCATGGCACTTGGAGTTTCATTTGAATTGGGTGGGTATATGTGATAAGAGGAGGATAAAAGACCAGAGGTAACTCTCTTGCTCATGACACTGTTATGACCCCAGAAAAGTCACACAAGTATCTCTTAGGAGATGAGTTCCTAACCAGTTCTTAGAAAATCCAGTGAAGGTGATCACTGTATTACTTTAGCCTTTTTCTTTCCAATGCCTTTTCTGCTGATGCCCTATTTCCTAGAGTTTGATGTAGAAAAGTGTGAGAGTCTGCCTGGAATGCAACAATTTTCCTGTCTCTGCTCATGCATCTGTGAGCAACTGTGTCTGATTTGATGTCTGTGCAATGGCAGAAGTGAAGATCTCCTTTCCAGCCCTCATCATGGCTCTCCCCTGCTCTTCCTCTTCCTTTCCCCAGGATCCTGTGAGCCCTGCTTTGGTTTTGTCACTAGATTCAATGCCTACACTTCTCAGGGCTGGAAAACCAACTCAGATCAGTGCATTCCCCAGAGATCCCTCAATTTATATCTGGGCATAGTAATATTTAAATGCTGTTATGTAAAACAGGAGCTCTGTGCAGTGGCTCTGCTTGCAAGTGAGTGATGACAGAGTGATGAGCAGAATGATGTCTTTGCCACGGGTATGCAGAAACAACAGCAACCCCCCATCCTTAGTGGGTGTTTCAGGGAGCTCAAGGTATGTTATCTCTGCTCTCAGAAAGCTGTGAGATATGATACATATCTATACAGAGAGATGGGACCAACCACCATAAAGACAGACACAGCAAGAGGTCAACTTGATCCAGATAGAATTGTTTTCTAACCACTATCTCATCTTCATTCTATTCTTCTTGCATTTACAAACTTCTGATGTCCTTTTCTGTTGTTTTAGTCACCATCTGTGTCTGTATTTTGTTTACCCACCTAAAAGTGCCTTTTTTATCTCTTTAAAAAACCTGCATTTATAGTAAAATCAAATTGAGGTTTTGAGTTTTTTCTGCATTTATTTTATTTTATTTCAGTAGCTTTTAAGCATAAGCCTCAGTCTCACCTACTTTTTTATATTCCCTTTTCATTCTTCAATTCTGATGCTTTCAGTCATTTCTCATTTTTTGCCCTTTTAACATTTTGGGTTGCATTTATGAATATTGAACTGGAGCCCACTGGCAGTACAACTACATTTCTTAACTACCTTTTTCAAAACAGTGTGATATTAGCTTAGGAGCCATTAGCCAAAAGCTGCTGCACTGCCCTCTTCTCTCTGTTTTACTAACAGCAAAATTTGACCCATTTGCACCTGAGATTGTGTGTGTTGCAAAGCCCTGTGGGACTAGAGCTTGTCAGAAAATGCTTGGGAATGCTTTTTCATATCAGTTGTGGTGCTTTGAAGGTTTTGCCCAATTTATGCTGTGCACTCACTGTTTTACTCAGACCCACACATTTTCAAAAAGCCCCATTCACTGGAATCCATGGATGGGAATGCAGAGATCTGTAATGGGTACTCCTTGGACCTGAGAGAGGTTGGCAGCAGCTCTCTCCATGAGTCAGCCTTGATGGAAATGACAGCCAGGCTCTTGCCTTGTCCTTGCCATGATGCAGCAATCCAGGAGGCAGAAAAGCCAATACCACTCATAAGTCTGTGTTCATCATGCCCATTCTCAAGTGGCTGGTGGAGATAAGATTGNACTTGTCTGTCCAGACACATCCTCCATTCATCTTTTCATCCAGCCAGTGATTTCTGCCAGCCTTGCAAGCCAAGCCAAGCTCACAAAAGGCAGGCTGAACGTACATGGACTGTGGTCAAGGGAGGTATGATTNGCTCAGCTCAGCAACTGCCTGGAAATGAGCCCAATGGCTTTCATGAAGGCAGGCTTTACCTTGGATACGTCCCTTTAAATCAAAGCATTTGCAATGCAGTAAAAGCAAAGTGTAAGTACAATGAAAGCCAGGAGTTCCTTTCAATATGGAAATGTTTCCCCAAGTGACTCAAATTAGATTTTGTAAGAAGTCCATAGTTCCATGAAATTTATAGATGCATAATAAAAAAGAAGTATATTGCAGGTTACTTGATTTACTGTTGATTCTTTGGGCAGCACTCAGTAGAATAAAGAAGGAATGTGATTTGGAAATATACTGGAGGGGATTCAGCAGTATGCTGGCAGCATCAAGTTTCATCCAATTTGAGGGGATTTTCACTCTCCTTGGATACTGTAACTAACTGGGCTTACTATCAAATTACATTTTGCTGGATCTCCTGTAAATCCGAGAACTAGTGAAAATAAATGCATATATAGTGACTGTTGCCTCATTTGCACTCCCATTAAGCTTTCAGTTATTCTGACATAGTTTCCCTTTTACTGTCTCTTTTTTTATGGGTTGTGTGTGAAAACCAAAGCTTCTACACTGTGGGAGGACTCACGTAAGAACAGTCCATGGAGATGTAATCAGAAGAGCAACATTATTTGAATTTCAACCAGTCTGCAACCAGTGACTGGATCTGTGCATGTGTGTAGGTGAAGCTGGTCTTATGTATTCAGGCTAAAGAAAGGCTATGGGAGTTTTGAGTGTATCCAGGCCCATGGTCAACACCTTGCATTTGAAAGCAGGACACCCCCACCTAGGAGCTACAGTAGGTTCACATGTCCTGTGTGCTGGGCACAGCATCAGATGCAGGCACCAGCAGGTTACATGGTATGTATGCTGTCCACACAGTGTAAACTGGCATTAAAGATAAATGTGAGCCTGAGTGACTGTTCTAGCCCTGTGGTGGAACAAAACAAAACAGGGTTTATTATTCATGGAAGGTGCCAGAAGGTAACTGTGTGTGAAGAATGATTATGGATGAAAACTTAAGGTCTGGTACTGTCCCAAGTCTACAAAAACCGTGCAGTATTTGAATATTGGCTTTTTCTGTAAACCAGAGTGGATCACCAGTGCTCCTTTTGAGTTTACCATCACATTAATATGTTTGTAAATATCCACCAACCTGGAGAAGACTTGCATTGGTTAGCTTGTGCAGAATGAGCAAGTGGCCATGTTTACTTGTCTGTCCAGACACATCCTCCATTCATCTTTTCATCCAGCCAGTGATTTCTGCCAGCCTTGCAAGCCAAGCCAAGCTCACAAAAGGCAGGCTGAACGTACATGGACTGTGGTCAAGGGAGGTATGATTATAATAAATAATTATAAAATAAATTATAATTATCCATTACAGGACCACCCTATAACCGAGGTAGCATGTATCCTTGCCCCCTGTTTTCTCTCTTCCTTCACTCTGTAGGTTTTGTAATGATGCTGTTTTGCATAACCACTTGGACTACTTTTCATCCACATCCACAGCTAGATCCATGGAGATTATACAACCTGGTGTGTGGGACACTGTCAGTGAAGAAGAGGTGGTTGCAGGCTACTTGGATCTTACTATCACTCCTTCTACTTTCCCTTCCACCACTCAGATTGAAAAAAAATATTAATTTTTGGAGGTAACTGCAGCCACAGGAGCACTGAACTTCTGTATTGCCTCAACAGTGTTCCCTAATGAACCCCAGATTTACCCAAGTTCCTTGCTAGGACAGTAAATACAAGTCTGTACTACGTTTTCATTTATAAACTGTCCTGAATTAAAACAACTCTCATCTGCAAACAGAGAATGGGAGATAAACTATTTTTTGATGTTTCAAAACAAATAGCAGCTTAGGTAGACAGAAGCATGTGGTGCATGTGAAGCTGAAGGACCAGGAAGGCTGGAAGAGATGTTAAGACAATGAAATGAGCAGCCTGACTTTTCTAGAGTAAAAGTTGGCTGACATAGAGGCAAAGGAACCTTATTCTAGCAATCACACACAGCCATCCTTGCTTAACCTAGCATGCAAAAGAAGTGCAAAAAGCAAACCATGAAGCCTGCAAACCATGAAGCCTGCTGTAGAGATATTGGTGAGCAGATGCTTGAAAAGGCTGGGTGCTTGTTAATCTTTAACAAGCAAGTCCTCGTTTGACTGGTGTTGAGCTTTATTTATCTAATCCCTAAATTCAACAAGGGAAAAAGAGCTCTTTTTATTAGCCTACAATAAATAAGTAAAGAGGAGCATCTGAAAGAATCTTGCTGAATGCATTCTGTTTAGTAATAAAGGAGCCTGTTCTACACAGCCTTCCCTTTATGAGATTAAGCAATATTTTAGAGTGACTTAAGCAAATCTTCTTACATTGAATACAATGGTAAAGGAGGTAAAATTTGTCAGTTCTGGGGTTTGCAACTGCGTTTGAGTACTGTCTTCAAATTACCATATTTGCCAGACTCATCTGTGGTGGAACNAAGCTGGTCTTATGTATTCAGGCTAAAGAAAGGCTATGGGAGTTTTGAGTGTATCCAGGCCCATGGTCAACACCTTGCATTTGAAAGCAGGACACCCCCACCTAGGAGCTACAGTAGGTTCACATGTCCTGTGTGCTGGGCACAGCATCAGATGCAGGCACCAGCAGGTTACATGGTATGTATGCTGTCCACACAGTGTAAACTGGCATTAAAGATAAATGTGAGCCTGAGTGACTGTTCTAGCCCTGTGGTGGAACAAAACAAAACAGGGTTTATTATTCATGGAAGGTGCCAGAAGGTAACTGTGTGTGAAGAATGATTATGGATGAAAACTTAAGGTCTGGTACTGTCCCAAGTCTACAAAAACCGTGCAGTATTTGAATATTGGCTTTTTCTGTAAACCAGAGTGGATCACCAGTGCTCCTTTTGAGTTTACCATCACATTAATATGTTTGTAAATATCCACCAACCTGGAGAAGACTTGCATTGGTTAGCTTGTGCAGAATGAGCAAGTGGCCATGTTTACTTGTCTGTCCAGACACATCCTCCATTCATCTTTTCATCCAGCCAGTGATTTCTGCCAGCCTTGCAAGCCAAGCCAAGCTCACAAAAGGCAGGCTGAACGTACATGGACTGTGGTCAAGGGAGGTATGATTATAATAAATAATTATAAAATAAATTATAATTATCCATTACAGGACCACCCTATAACCGAGGTAGCATGTATCCTTGCCCCCTGTTTTCTCTCTTCCTTCACTCTGTAGGTTTTGTAATGATGCTGTTTTGCATAACCACTTGGACTACTTTTCATCCACATCCACAGCTAGATCCATGGAGATTATACAACCTGGTGTGTGGGACACTGTCAGTGAAGAAGAGGTGGTTGCAGGCTACTTGGATCTTACTATCACTCCTTCTACTTTCCCTTCCACCACTCAGATTGAAAAAAAATATTAATTTTTGGAGGTAACTGCAGCCACAGGAGCACTGAACTTCTGTATTGCCTCAACAGTGTTCCCTAATGAACCCCAGATTTACCCAAGTTCCTTGCTAGGACAGTAAATACAAGTCTGTACTACGTTTTCATTTATAAACTGTCCTGAATTAAAACAACTGTCATCTGCAAACAGAGAATGGGAGATAAACTATTTTTTGATGTTTCAAAACAAATAGCAGCTTAGGTAGACAGAAGCATGTGGTGCATGTGAAGCTGAAGGACCAGGAAGGCTGGAAGAGATGTTAAGACAATGAAATGAGCAGCCTGACTTTTCTAGAGTAAAAGTTGGCTGACATAGAGGCAAAGGAACCTTATTCTAGCAATCACACACAGCCATCCTTGCTTAACCTAGCATGCAAAAGAAGTGCAAAAAGCAAACCATGAAGCCTGCAAACCATGAAGCCTGCTGTAGAGATATTGGTGAGCAGATGCTTGAAAAGGCTGGGTGCTTGTTAATCTTTAACAAGCAAGTCCTCGTTTGACTGGTGTTGAGCTTTATTTATCTAATCCCTAAATTCAACAAGGGAAAAAGAGCTCTTTTTATTAGCCTACAATAAATAAGTAAAGAGGAGCATCTGAAAGAATCTTGCTGAATGCATTCTGTTTAGTAATAAAGGAGCCTGTTCTACACAGCCTTCCCTTTATGAGATTAAGCAATATTTTAGAGTGACTTAAGCAAATCTTCTTACATTGAATACAATGGTAAAGGAGGTAAAATTTGTCAGTTCTGGGGTTTGCAACTGCGTTTGAGTACTGTCTTCAAATTACCATATTTGCCAGACTCATCTGTGGTGGAACCTAGGAAGAAGTGAGAAGGCATGATTTTGAGCCAGTTAGTTTAATTTTAGACAGGGACTCATAGTTTGAATCTAAGGCCAAACCATGCTTTAATGGAATATTACTGTGGGAAATTTGTAGCTCTTCTAACTACTTTTAAATAATCATAATTCTGTCCTATTCTGTGGAAAATGTAGTCTTATCCTTTCTACTGAAACTGTTTTTTGTGGAATTCTACTAGTTTGTTTTCCCAATTTATGCAGCAAGGCAAAGATACTGTCCATGTGGGATGACTCAAAAATCCTGCCTGACCAGAGTTTCTTCTAAACTGAGTTAGACAATGAGTCTCAAACAGTTCTAGTGGAGTAGGATCCAAACTATCACAGAATCACAGAATGTTAGGGGTTTGGAAGGGACCTCCAGAGATCATCAAGTCCAACCCCTCTGCCAGAGCAGGAGAAAACTAGAGCACATCGTGCAGAAATGAATCCAGACAGGTCTTGAAATTCTCTAGAGGAGACTCTACAGCCTCTCTGAGGAGTCTATCCCAATGCTCTACAATTCTTACAGTAAAGAAGTTCTTCCTCAGTGTTCAGATTTTAGGGTTTATTTGAATTTTACTGATGACCCATCTCAGGCAGAGTGAGTGTCAGATGTTCAAGCCACGTTTCATAAAAAAAACATATCAAAAGTGGGACCAAAAATGGTCTTGCTTGGAAGCAGTCTGTGCTGTGGGACTCAATCCCCTGCAAAGCAGGATGGAGAAACCTCAGCCATGTCAGAGGGAGAATTCTCCATTCCTGCAACCTGCTTTAAAGGGAGCTTATAAAAATCATTGCACTTAACGAAGCCAGGAGTGCTATTTTTAGGCCACAGCAGTAGGAATTCTGCTAGGTTTGTTTAATATAGAACACTCATTTCCTTTGGAAGTCCATCAGTTTTACAGTCTGACTGCCCATCCATACCTCAGCCAACGTGTTTGGGGTTTGGTTTTTTTTGGTTTCTGACTTTCATCTTTTTTGGTTGCTGGGGTGATAGCAATACAAACACCTCCAAAGGATGAGATACTTCCCTTGGAAGAAGAAGGTCTTACTGTATGCACCAGGACTGCAGAAATGTTTAATGTAATTCTGACCACATGGTAAGGTAGTTTGGTGGGTTATAAAGCAGAAAAAGCCATCTGGGGCCAAGGACATGTCAGCCCCATCAAGGCAACATTATATTTTATCCTCTTCTATTCTGAAGACCAGATTTTTTTTTCTTACTCAGGCCAAATCAGGGGTATAAGTTACAAAGAGTATTTTGCAATCTAAACAGCTATTTATAGATTAAGGAGTGTTTTTACTGCCAAAAGAAGTTTCTCCTCAGATTCAATCACCTTTATTATATGCTTTTAGAAACACAATCCATCCCTTTATTTTCCTTTTCATAGTGTTTTCCACATAGGAGGGTGGAAAACAAACTTTGCTTAGGGGCGGGTTTCTTCTGGAGCTTCTCCATTAGTTTCTTGTAGGAGGTAATTATTGGACGATAGTTGTACCTGAGGGCTAAAAGGTTTACTGCAAACAAATATTCAGATTGTAGTCAGGAGAAAAGTCCTTGCAACATGAAGAGATGCAGCCTCATCCGGTATAATCTAGTGTGAAACCCTAGATGCTATAATTTCTATTTTTCAGCATGGAAAAATTGGGAACAATAAGCTTTCAAATAGCCCTAGCAGTCTTACCTCCTCCCTCTATGGATCCTTGCTCTATATTCTGGCACTGCAACTGGTGATGAAGACTCTGAAGGAAAACAGAAAGACCAATATTATTAGCATTTGGAAAATATAAGAATAAACTTTGTCCCCTTAGAGAATCACTTGAGTGACACAATGGAAGAAAGCCTGAGGGCATGTCTTCCTGCACCCTCTGCCTTCACCACCAGTGCAAAGGCCCAAGGGTTTCCAGTGGAATTAAGTCTACATTTTGTGTTGCACAAGCAGGGCACATCTTGAAGAGATCTTTCTTAGCTATACATATGCTCACAATCTAGCTGGTGCTGTTCAGTAATAGGGAATTTAGTCCATCTTGTGCCCAGTTTAGCAGCAAATATTCTTCGCCTATCTTTGAAGTTATGACATAAATTTATAATAAATTATTTAAAGAAAAAAGGTGAAATATTTTATTCAATATAATCTCCAAAATAGAAAAAAAATAGAAATCTTGGATATACATACACACAAGTATAGACTGTATAGTACTAATACATTTACTGCCTGTGTTACTTCAAGGCTGATATATAAGATAAAAATTGGACATGCTATTTTGAAAATAACTCAAATTATCTACAAGAAGGTTTCAGTCTGGCATTGAAGTACTTGTAAATCTCCTCATATATTTGTGAAAATGGCAGTTAGAAGATGGTTTTTCTTAATTTACTTGGAAAAAATTACCCAAACTTACTGCAAGACCCCTCTCCACAAATATATCACATCTGCCAGTGCTCAACACAGCAGTTTTGTAATTACCACGAGTACACTGCTTTTTAAAGATTCACAAGAAAACTGATTCAGAGTGAAGATTAGTTCATAGCAGAGAAGTAACTCTGATTTTAATGCAAGAAAAAATTTGAGAGCTGACTTATAGCAGTGTAGCTAGTGACTGTGCCCAGTTTAACCATATCAAAGGCCACCTTCACCATCAGTTTCTGGCCATTGCTCCTCAAGGTCCCAAGCCATGGAAGCAGCACCCTATGCCCAAAGGTGACATGGCACTGAGGCAGCCCTGCACAGGGGCTCCTGCTGCATCTTCATGGTACAGACCACAAGTCCCCTTCTCTGGCCAGGTCTCCTTTGCCACATATAACCATTAATTTAGTGGAGGTGAGAGAGGCCAAGCCATCAGCACCCTGTCGTTGATTGGCTCCTGATACTTAACTTTGCCAATGGAGAACATCAGGTATTGGCAGATTAGGGGTTAACTCTGATGATATCTAGACCTATTTAGGAGTTATTGCAACTTTGTGAACCTTCCAGGATAAAGAGGATCTTTATTTAATTAGTGCTTGAAAACAACAGCTAGAGACAGGTGGATTTTTATGAAAACAACAGCTAGAGACAGGTGGATTTTTATGGATCTACTGGATGGAAAAGCAAAGAGTAAGTGACTTTCCATTCATCCAAAAGGGCCCTTACATTTCCATGGTGTGACAATTTTGCAGCAGCACTCTGGTGACCAATACAGCAGCCCTTGTGCCTCCCAGATGGAAGTGTTCTGTGTCTCACAACAACTTGTACAATGGTCTGGAGAATAACCCAAGATCTCTTTTTAGGAGGGCCGTCTGCTGTAGAGCTACCCCATGCATACAAAAGGAGACCTCATGCTCAGGTATCTCCTGGGGGATCCATGGAGTGAGTCCTGAAAGAGATTCTGTTTCTTAGACAAATGTAATAAGAAAATAACTTTAGCAAATTCTCTCATTTTCTGAGCAGCTCTGCTGGATCAGCAAGACCTCATCCAACTATTTCAATAGCCACCAGAAGTAGAACTGCTTTAGGAATAACAGAAAAAGAAAAACAACAACAACAAACACGTAAAGAGGAAAAGAAAAATGTTTCCAGAAAAAAAAATAATTTAAAAACAACAAACCAACAAACAGGAACATCAACAACCAAATCAAAACAACCACAACAATGAAAACAAACAAAGAAAAAACCAAACCAAAACCAAACAAACAGGAACAGAACACAGCAGTGAACTCTGGAAAGCAAAGATGAAACCAAGGGTCATACAAACATCAATCTGTTGCTGAGAAACTGAGAATACATCTAGTCTAACTCCCACTAGACGTAAGTGGTGAGTTTCACGGGAGGAATTACAGCTCAGTAAGAAGCAGCATGAGGTTTAAGAATAAATTTTCAGATGGAATTAAGATTAAGGCACTGAATCATCTCCCAAAATGTCATTTTGCCCCCACACCACCGCATTTCCCACACTGTCATACAAGATTTTTCTTATATGAAAGCAAGAGCAGTCTGAAGATCAGCAAGGAGTAACCTTGGTAGCATTTGAGCATGGAATAAGCCTTCACATACTTTTCTTAGCAATCGAGATGAGACTCAACACTTTCAAGTAAATAAAAAGATTTACAGATTAGACATCCTTGTGTTCCCACTTAGGTATCCTTGTGCTCCTTCTCAGCACTGCATTGGCTCAGGCACCTTGGAGAACAGCATCTACGTAACCATAGTGACAAGTGCCTTAAAATGGTTATAGTCATTGAAAACAAACAGCTGTGTGATTCTGGCCTAATCCTAACGAAATCTTCCCAAGTCTGGCAACCTAAAAATAGAAAGACAAAAATAAAGAACAAACAAAATAAATCCATCCACCTACTCAAAATTAGTACTGCCTCAAAGAGAGGAAAATTTGTGCTTTGCAGATAGATCTAAATTCTGCTTCGCTGGGAGACAGGGCCTTTGTGTCACAAGTTCATTGTTATATTTTTGGACCCAGACACTGAAAGGTGGGGCCCAAATATAAACCTCATTGTACTTTGGCAGGAAACAGGAAGCAAATTATACCTTACAGAGGTCACACTCAATTTTTGTTCTCTGGAGGGCTGGAGTTTGTTTGTTTGTTCATTTTGTTTTTCCCAGTTGTTATAGTTTCTCATTACCTTCCTTCACGGGAAGTTTTTAGTGGCTCTTCATGTGAATATTATGGTAGTTACACTGTGGAGGGGTATAAAGGCTTTAATTGACTTTCTGGAAGAGCACCAAGGTTGGGTTAAATAACTACTTTGCTGTTTTAACCTGGGTGTTCTGCTACTGCAAGCCTGAAGCCATCCTTTGTGAGTCAAGGTGTCAATATCCACAACTGAACTTTGTAAGTTCTCTGCATTTTGTCTTGGTACCTTAGGGCTCTATCTTACTCATAACAGCAAGTGCTGACAGGTGCACCTTCTCAAAATAAAAGTCCAGATCAGGAGTTTGTGTGTAGGACCAGCTCCACCCCACCACTGGCAGTACATGCCTCTGGCCTCCTAAGGATCTGTATTTGTGAGGGGACAGTGTGTTTTCTTATGATCCCACCAGAACCCATCCTCTTTCCACCTCCCAGGTTCATTATTTTATTTCTAACATCTGAGCATTCAAGAGGATTTTCAACTTTCCCTGTGTGAGAAACAGCCCATCGTAATGAGGTGTTGATACGTTTGGAGTGCTACCTGCTGCTATAATAGAAATGATTAACAGTGATAGATCATTTTCCACACCCACATGGATAATAGCATCTCTCCTGGGATGGCTGACAATCTAATTGTGGCAGAATACAGGGAGGCCTGAAGCACATTTCATTAGTAGTTATTGACTGGGGTACTCTGTCTTATCCTTCAGGAAAAAAAAAAACACAAAAAACAACAACAAAAAAAAAAACCAAACCAAACAAAACCAACTAAAAAACTAACCCGAAACATTACACAAACCATCTGACAGGAAAAAGGAAAAGCATGCACAGGACTTTGTAAAATCAGCACAGACATAATTAAGGATAACAATGCAACTGCAAGTTGGCACAACCGATCAACATCTCTTGTTCCACTGTGCACAGCAACATATTTTCCCCAAGAGACATTTTTGGAGGTGCAAAAGTTCACTTGAAGCCTGGTAATTCACTTTGAGACAGGACTGTGATCACTTAATGGTCTCTTCTTGTGCTGGCTGCTATGGTAACTGCTGCATCACGCTCTCCAAAGGCTTGTTTTCGGAGGAGAGTGTAAACTGAAAGCAAATCTCAGATGGGTTTCTTACTGGAATTGAAATCCCAGGGTAGATTTGCAAGTCTACACATGGTCTTGGCCCAACATGCTCTCCTTTTATGGACATGTTTGCTCATTTGGCTTAATTTTAAGCTTAGTCCTTCAGCATTGTATGCTCAAAAACACTTCTTCAAATTGAAATATTTTGGGTTTGTGCTGGGTCGGAGGAAAATGCAGGAAGTATAAAAAAAAAAATAGCATGCAGCAAATCCTAAAAGATGAGACAGAGTAGAGATGGGGTTGAAACACTCATCCCATCTGGCCTGGTCATCAGGCTAAAATGCTACAGAAGCAAAGCCCTCTCCAAAAACAAGGAAAGAAATTTCCTCAGCAGCTGGGAAAAAAAAGCTACCAAGTCTTAAGGAAACCTAACCAAAGCAACCTGGACAGGCAGTGGTGCAGAAAGCTGGGAACAAAGTTTGCTCATTCACCTGGTTGGTGCAAGATTTACCATGAAAGATGGCATCAGCCATCCCCTGGTTGATCTATCTGCAGAGAGGGGCAAGGCTGGATGTCAGGTCATGGAGCAGGATGGAGGATCACAGCAAGTGTGAAAAGGGAAAATGCAGGGGAAAAGAGAGGAAAAAAGAGCTATTGGGGAATGGACAAGAGGAAGAGAAGAGGTGGAAAACTTAAGGTGGATATCAGCAATCTGTTAGAAGCTGGCAAACATGTTCCTGCAAAAGGATGGGTAAGTCTGGGCTGAGGTCAGACTGTGGGAGACACACAGGATAGAGGTAATAGCAGAGGATGCAAGTTCATGTCTGGGCAGGAAGCAGACCTAAGGGCTGTATGGGGCCTCAAGAAATCAAGAAGGTTATTCTTCTGCCCACAGCAGGACCCTCCCTGTCAAGATCATTTGATGCAGATGCCTGCTTGGCTCATTCTTAAACATCTCCAGCAGTAGATGGACTTTAGCAGATCTTCTAGTGGTTCATCCTCTTCTTCATTAATGTATTTTTCTCAGAGCAAGTCTTGAACCTCTTCATTCTTTCCCAGATGGAGGAGGAGAACAGATTGAACTGATCTTCTCAACAGTGTTTGAAGATGATTTCATCTATTTCCTTGTGTTCTTCTCTAAGATTTCTTAAAATATAATGCTCAAGTGCTCCAGCTGATGCCTCACCAATGTGCTTCAGAAGGATTACTTCATGCAAGCTATATTTGCCTCAGGTGACCTTATACCACCCTTTATTGTAACAACATAATGTTCTTGACCCGTGGTCAGCTTGTGATCCACCATTACATTAATATATTCCTCTCCAAAACTTCTACCAGCTACTTTTCCACCACTGTATAACCCTATAGTTGATAATTCTAGCTCGAGTACAGTACCTTTTGTACCTGCTGAATACCATCCAGATTCTTCTTTTCAGACCATTTCTTCTATTTGTTAAGGTAATTTTGAATGTTAACTTTTTCCTTTGAAATATTTGCCATCACTTTTATCTCCAAATGTAATGTGTGGTCCTTCTAGTCCCTCATCTATTTTGTTAATGAAATAGTGAACAGACTTGATTCAAGACAAACCCTTACAAAAACCTATTAAAACCTTCTACTTTAACATGGATCTAAGGATAACTTCTTCCAGGCAAAATGAAGAAGAGATGTAAGAATGAAGAAGAAAGTAGAACTAGGTCAGTTAATGTGAAAAAAACAGAGAGGCAGGGAGGGAAGGTGGTGGAGGGGGGGGAGGGAGGGGGGAAGGAGTGGGTGGGTGGGTGGCTGGTAGAGTTAAATACATAGGGAAATGGACCATAGTGAGTTACAATTCCCTAAAGCCATAAGCTTAAGATACAGAAGTGAGTGAAAGGAGTAAAACAATCAGGCTGAAAATCAAAGGAGCTATAACTGAACTTGTGAGTTCACAAAGTATTTTATAAAATCAGTTAATCAAATAGTATATATTTTTTAAAATCAATACAACCATCAACAAAATACAGACCTTATATGTTGTGACTGTTAAATCAATCAAAAGGAGAACACTGTTTAAGAACAGACAGGCTGGTGGTGGGCTAGTCATACAACTAAATCAGGGAGATCTGACAAAGGTAGCTGCTGGAGCAGCAGTTCATGCAGGACTGGGTTGTGCTGTTTGCTGCTGCCTGTGTCTTCAAACCACTTCATTTATGTCCACGGGACAAGTCCAGGGACAAAGCAACAAGGTACAAATAAGTATCCTGTAGAGCAGAAAATAGGAGAGTGAGTGACTGAGTCATCTGATATTAGCTGTCAGAAGAAAATGATAGCTGCTTTTCTTGTGGTTTCTGCATCGCTGTGACCTGCCATATTTAAAAGCTGGTCTGTCAAAACAGTATCAGTTCTCATAAGACTCGAGGAAAACAGGCAATGGAAAGATAGGGTGGTGTATCTGACATGCTGTCATCTCCCTCTGCCCCTTTCCCACACGAGGCTCTGAGCTCCTGGGTCTGCTATGAGTTTGCACATTAGGCCTTAGCTAAGCTCCAGTAGCTGGGATGTCCTGCTGTCTTCATTACATGTGTGATCTATTTAGGCATTCTGCCCTCCATCTGGTATGATGGCTTCTGAGGTGACAAGAGCCAAGTGTGACTGGCAGGGCTGGAGGGCTGGCAGAGTTGGACCACCATGATGAAGTCTTCCTAGGGTATGTCACCACATCAATCAGTGGGTGGGTGAAATGACAGGTCACCAGGCAGGCATTAAGGTCATGGGTGTGGAAATGACCATCCCAGCATTCTCAGCAACAAGCATCTGCTCCTGACTGTCCCAAAATATGTGGTAACTCAGTGAGGACAGACCTCAGCCACTTGGGGTTGACCCGACACCACGGTCACTGCTGGCAATTCACATGCTCAGCTCCTCTTGCTCACCACATACAGGGAGCTTCTTCTGACGCATATTGTCCAAAATAGAAAGTAATTTTTGGCAACGTGATTGTCTCTGGAGTCACATTTGGGTGTCACTCAGGTCAGCTCCTTAGACAGTAGGCTCATCCTCCTTGGAGACACAAAGCTCCTCTTCCTTAGTCTGCAGGTGATGCTATCATCTTGTGAAGCTTTCAGCTGTACAGAGCAACCAAGATAAGATGCTCTTCCTGCTTATTTTGCCAGTCAGAAGCTTCTTCCCATGTGCTGCTGTCATGTTGTCCTTCCACAGAAGCTCTCCTGATGGGTCAAAAAAACAAGGTCTTTGCTTTCCCAGCCTATATTTTATTAGTTTATGCATGAGGTATGCCTCAATGTACCAAAAAGAAAAAGACAAATTAGCCTGAAACATTCATTTTTCAAGGTACCCAGGCACACTTTTCTTCAAGAGGAATATGAGCCTGAAGCCATCTGTTATTTCCTGTGAAATATCTCCCCTGCACTTCTTGCTTCCTTTACACTGCAGAGAAAAAAAGTCAGCTCATGGCCACCCACACTTCCAGCTCTGTTTACTGATCTTCACAACTTCCTCACAAGACTCTGCCAGAGTCAGTTGAGCTGACGACAGGCAGCTCTCATTAATCCCCTCCCCTGCAAAACAAGATGCAGGGTGGAAAACTGCAAAGCACGACAGCCAGCAAATTGCAGCAAAGGAACATTTTAGGAAACCTAAGCAAGACACTTTTTGTAGCACACCCCCGTTGATGAGCAGTTTCTAACAAATTGCTTTTTACCAGACTAAAGCACAAACATTTGTATGTCTGTATAACCATTTTTAATAGTATCTCTCGAAAGGGCACTTCCTTCCTCTCATGTCCCTGCTGCTTTTTGATAGTCTCCACTGCATTCATTAATTAGCTAACTGAGGACATGGACTTTTCTTCTTTCTGCCTTATTTGTTTGCATTTCAGAGGGGCTAGCAAGAGGCAATGATGGCAGTGCTGTAAGCAGGAGTGAAGCTATGACATTGCTACTGCACTTCTGGATGCCTCCTTTGAGCTGCTTTTGTGTTTGAAAGCACAGCAAGAGAGATGACAGGGCAATTTTTCCTCTCTGTTCTCCTTAACCAACATGGCTATGGGGGAAACTTTTTTCTCATCTGGTTGGGCAGCTGGTTCATTTACCTGCTTGTATAGGTTATGGGTGAGATAGAAGGGAGCACATTGTGGGTGCTGCATTGCATAGGCAGCCTGGAGAGCAGGCTGGGCTGCTGCCCTGCAGGAGGGGGAGGAGGAGGCAGGTACCATGCTCTGCTGACTCCCACAGAAAGAGGGACTGTCCCCTGTGTGGAAGGGTGGCAGCAAAGTGTGATGTGCACAAGCTAGGGCCTGGCTCCATTTCATGGGAGCACATCACTGAGGTTGGCAGGGACCCCTGCTCAGAGCAGGGTCAGCTACAGCAGGTTTCTCAGGGTGTTGTCAAGTCAGGGTTTGAATATCTCCAAAGCTGCAGACATCTCGACCTCTCTGTGCAGCCTGTGCCAGTGTTCAACCATTACAAAAAAATTATTATCTACAGGAGTTTCCTGTGTTTCAGTCTGAGAACATTGACTCTTGTCCTGTCAAGGGACACCACTGAAGACAACCTGATCCTGTTTTCTTTACTCCACCATCAGCTATATATGAACATGGATAAGGCCTCTTGAGGCTTCTCTTGTTTGGGTTCAGCAGTCCCAGGTCTCAGCCTCTCCGTGTATGAGCTGCTCCAGTCTCTTCATCATCTCCTTGGCCCTTCATGAAACATTGCTAATAAGGCTGCTGGTAGCTGGAAGTCCAGTGCTAACTGTATTCTGCCTTCTGATCAGCTCCTCTTTTGCTCCAACCACTCTGTCAGGCAGAAGCCCAGCTGAAAACTGCTCATGTGTTGATGTCTGTATGAAATCTCCCAGCCCGTGCACATGACGCTTCCCTGACAACATGCCAGAGCTGGATCATTCCACTTGCTTTTTGTTTTCCTTTCTCTGCCAAACTCACAGACTCAGCATCCACAGAAATATAACCTCCAAGGCATGAAGTAATTTTTTTTTTTTTTATAAAGACACAGAAAACAGTGTTCATTTCTTTATTCTTGTTTTGGCAAGTGACGTTACTCGTTGCTCATATCCCCTACTACTTGTCTCCACTGGCAGTATAACAAGCAGTGAGCTGGCCCCCTACGTGCTCAGAAACTCATTCTTTTTTTTTGAGCTTAAATGTTGCAATTACTGAGGCATCTAAGTCAGGCAGTTCTTGTAGATGGCTTGGAAACAAGTGGGTGATCTTTCTGTGCTTTATTTCAGTAGAGGTAACTACGATTCCTTCTCCTTTACCATTCTTCCTTTTTTGTAGGTTGCAGCTTCACCAGAGCATCTGTTTTCTATTTGGTATTAAAAAGCTTGTGAGGATATGATATTATGGGATATATACAATGTATTATAAAGATGGACAGTTATATTTTTGTATACATGAATACATTCATACACACTGTGAAGACTAGCAAACAAAATACAGGTTCTTTTTCCCTTGAGATATTCCTATTAGCAGCACCCAGAGTTACTTCTGCCTGCCTTTTCTTAAATGAAAATACCAAAGCAGGCTTCCTAAATTGTTGCCTTTGTGGAATAATGGTCATGAACTAGAGGCAGCTTCAGGCTTCCTGTGAGCCAATTGCAGTGGTTTCAATGCCATCTATAAATACAGGTGTGTGGGAAAAAGTGTGGGATGAAATTGCACATTGCTGAAAGTTCAAATAAAACTAAGTCACACTGATCTTTAAGAGGATGCAGCTTCATGGCATTCACGTTTCAAAGTTTTCAGGTAAAAAGGGCTTGGTAGTTTGGTAAATAGAGTAATAGCCCTATAAAACTCTGTCAGATTTTCCCAAGATTAGGAGATAGAGGGAAATGAGAACTGTTAGTTCAAATAGCAAGTAAACCCCTTACTAGTCAGTCTTCCCGATGGGAAAGGAAATTATTATATAGACCTGACCAGGGAGGATCACATATTCCATGAGAATGATTTCTGTGGGCAGAGACCCACAAACCTACAGTATGAAGGGACAGATGAAGAGACCACCATGCCCGCTGGAAGGATTACAGTCCACTGCTTTACAGCTATACTCTGCTTTGCCAACCCCTCTGAAGTTTCAGCATTTCCTTAACCCACGTAATACGCTGAAGAGTTATTAAGTTTGAGTAAACCAAACAGCAGTGGGTGTGACAGCCGTGTGGTAAGTGCTTGACTCAAATGTCTACCACAGAACTTAAGTTTCTCATATATTTCTGTCCTTCTCAGGGAGGACAAGCAGCAAGGCTGGAACTTATTGGTCAAGGGCTCAGTGAGTCTGTGTCAGGATGACTAAACACTTGTCCTGGCCGTGGCACCAGTCCCTGGCTAATCTCTCCATGCCTGAGGTTTCAGTCTTTCCAATTGCTTTGTTCTCAGGAATTGCTCACAGCAGGAGAAGAGAAATATTGTTTCTGGAATAATTCCCCTAGACTTCAATTGATCCAAGTTTCGGCTAAATGTGTTGTAAGTGATATAGCAATATAAAAACATGAGGAAAAGTGGGAAGTTGGTTAAATTTGCTACAAACAACTGCTGTCTGCAGCCTGTGTGTGCTGACAGGATACAACACAGTTTCTGACAGGATGAATTGGATGCGTCCTCTCATTCTGCAGATTCTGGTCAATGAGTCTTTTAGCATGAAGTGACACTTCAGTTTAGTTGTTTTCAGGAGCTAGATCTTAGTTGTGATGTGGAAATGCTCAGATGACTGTACTGTTATGTGGAACCACGTAAACAATGCACTTCAGAACGAAGTCCAGAGACAGAGTGAAGCACATAGCACAAAACTACTCTTGGATGTCCTTCTGCTTATAGACTGGAACCATTCAGGCATAGGAAAGCCTCTCTTTATGGGGTAACTGTTATTCTGTAAGCTCTCTGGTGTTACTTGGCTTTAATAATTAACTCCACCTATTGATATAGGTGGTTTATTTAATTTAAAAACTGGGGATTTACTCTCTGCCCAGTAAAATGTAGGGTAGTTGGTAGTTTACAGTGACTTTTCAGGGACATTTTGCCATACAAGTAGTAGCAGAATTTGTGCAGTGTTTGTAATCTCACCAGTCCTCATTTTGCAGTATAAATGTTTGTTGGCTGATAGTTCCTAAGCTGTGGCAGTAGGAGACAATGCATAAACATGATCCTTGTTTTCTTGTGTGTAGATGATATATCCAGGAAAGTATGACCCTAATTCAGCTGTTACAGTGCACAAACTAAGTACCCTACAAGTAACTAAAAATCATTCTATATTAGACCAAAATAAAGGTTTTTGAGCCAAGGAAGTCTTTTCAAATGGAAATTTTCTTGAGAAAAGATGTGACCACTCTCTATAAGCATTGTTTGTCTGTTTTTGGATCATCACATCTATAATAACTCTACTAATAATATTTATTTTCATTTTAAACTCTGGTGTCAATTCAAATCTTGAATTGAAATGCAGATCCTCGAGGGAGTTGACTGCTAGCTAACATGGAATGTTTCATAATCAACTAATGCCTGATTCAGCCATATGATTAGCTGCAATCTTTGAGGAACTACCTTTCAGTAGGTACTACAAATAGGGTTTAAGCCTTTGCCTGTGGGTTTTTTTGCTGTTACACTGTAAGGTGTTTTTTTTCTCCTTCCCCCTTACAAATGCCAGCTATAACAAGTCTTACTTTGACAGTTGCTTTTTCCTTTGCAATGCCTTTCAGCTCACATCTGGGAGTGATGGAGTTAAAAACCAGCAGCTGTATGGGAGGAGATATTATACTGACTTTGTTCTTAATTCTTTGATATTTTTAATGAGATATGAAGAAATACTCACAAATACTTACACATACTTGTGAATAAGAAGCAAAATTGTTCTGAATACATTCCATTCTGCAGGTCCCCCTAGAATCTTCCTGCAATGTGTGAATGTGAAGAAGACACTGTGTCTGGACCATCAGACACCATTATGCTCCTCTGTTATGCAAGAAAATGATTGCAAGGCATGTTCATAAGGAGATCATCATTATACAATTAAAGTGAAACTAAGCTGGTGTTTGGAAGCATTTAAGCTGCCATTAGAAAATGAAGCTCAATCTAATATCATATTTCAGCAATGTTCTGACACAAGCCCTGAAGGAAATTGCCCTAAACGAGTTCTGTCTGGATCTATATGCTGGTGTATACAATAGAGCTGATTCCTGGCATTGCAAAGATGCAATGCCAATAAAATATGCAGAAGAGGAATAACTCTGTAACACAGATAATGCTTCTGTTTGAGCCTCCAGGCTTGTTCTACCTACCTGGCAGTAACTTCTAGCTTAAGCTGTATCAGGCATGAGCAAGAGAACTTGCTCAATGCAATCTTACTTGATGCAAAGAGCACTTGTTTCCAAAAAGCAATCCAATCTTGATTTGGAAATTGCCAGTGATGGAAGAAACAGCCACAAGCCTGGATAAATGTTTCTAATGGTTAATTATCTCTGTGGTTTCAAAAACATTCCTCACTTCTAGTCTGATTTTTCCCAGCTTTCACTTTCAACCACTGTATCTCATTATATTGTTATCAGATACATTAAAGAGTCAATTTTCATATTCTTCTTATCCATGAAGGCATTCACAGGTGGGATTCAACTTATTCAGCTTCAGCTGTCAGGCACTCACTGCATAATCTAAATTAATTCAGTAGGTCACTCAATGCAGAGAGACAGCCATCCCTCATCCACACTCCCTGCTGCTGGCAGGCACATCTACTTTTTGTGACATACATGGTCATTGATGCACCTTCACTCTGCTCCTGTTTGACATTTTATTGTGGACCCTGTGCCTGGATGACTCTTGATTTGACTCTTCCATGTTTGGTCATGAACAGAGCAGAGTTTCTGTACAAGTGATGTCCCTAATAGGGCAGTAATATCTCCAGGTTCTTGTCTAGTGTCCTTGAAATCCCATATATATTAAACAGGGATCTGATTCCTGTGTCTTGCTTGTTCAACATTTACTTAGTATCTCTCTAGGTCTGTTAGATTTTCTAAGAACTGTTCAAGGCTTGTGATGACAGACAAGCTATCATATCCTTGATAGTTTTTCTGTTCCAGACTGCTCAAGGCCATTTGGTGATGTTTGGCCTGGCACTGTCTAAGCAGTGCCCCTCTCTTTTCCTCATATGGATGTCATATCCAATGAAATGGTTGAGGAAGAAAGCTAATCTGGCAAATTTCAGGGCAAACGTGCTATTCCAGAAAGGGTGACTGAACTTCCTCTTGAGGATAGAAACATGATTTCTTCTAATGGAGTCCTCAATCCCACAGTTCCCCAAGGCTTTAATTTTCCAAAAACATCAAGAGCTATTGGAAGAATTCCCTTCTTTTTCCATCCCACTCTGTACAGCTCAGCACCCAAACCACTTCTATGGTCTGCTTCTCTCCTTTCCAAAAAAGCAGGATGTTTTCTAGACATTTTCACTTCCATCTTACAATTTCTTACTGGCAAAGGGGGAAAGAGTGGTGTAAGTCCTTGATTGCATTAGAGAATCATGCTGTTTTAATATCACTCTTGCAGATTCACAGCAATTCCACCTAATCAGGTAACTAAGCCAGGGAATATCTATAATAAGGATATGAATGACTCTGGAACTAACATGTTTGTCTCTGAGTAGCATATTTTGCAAAAATAATATTTAAAAGGTGAAAACAATGAATGGAATAATAGTACTACTATCAGAAGAAATTGTAAGATNCAGCCCAGGAATGCTGAAAAAAATTATCTGAGATTTGAGTCCTTGTGAGGAAGCAGAATGGGGCCTACAAAACACTGGTAGGGTAACGTGATGCTTCACCCAGTGGCTAATGGCAAGGATTTCCGCTGGAGTGGCAATGTGGCCCTTGAGACCTCACTGGAATCATGCTGCTGTTTACAGAGAAAATCACCCTGCATCACAATGTGTGCTTGTGTTTATGCGTGTGTGTGATTGCAGGCACAGCTCGTGATGGGTATCACATTAGCAGAGTACTTTCACCACTGCTCATAGAAGCACAGATGTGCCAAAAGCTGCGATCCAGAGGGAACGCATCAAAGGCTGAGTGGGAACAGTTAATCCTTCATGTCTGTGCCATCTTTTCCACTGTAATTGCCTGCAGGAATGCTGCCTATCACCAGCTATGGCACTGTGGGTAGGCAAAAACTGAGCCAGGTTTTCTCAGATCACCAGAACTCCCTCCATGAAAGCTACTGCACTGTGGTGGTAGCATCCTGTAGCTGCTGCCAGATCAACCCAGATTTGTGTTGCAGTTGGATGCCATGTTCAGATGGTGTAATTTATGACAAATCTCCATCTCTGTTCCCCAGACTAGTATCAGAGTCTCTGATGCCCACAGAGTAGAGTCCTTGGTGGCATCATGGTTTGGTAGCAATTCCCCAACAGGGTTAAAACAAATTACCCAGACTACTCTGAGATTTAAAGACTATAAAGTCTACCAGAATTGGGATTTAGGAGGATTTCTGAGGAAAAGCTAAATAAGGCTTTTAGATATGAATCTCTTCTACTTGATTGTCATTGTTTGATACTGAAAGGCAATACACTGGGCAGAGGTTTTCTCTCTTTACTCACAGAGATCTGAGTTATAGGTCTGTCCCCTCTTCACAAGAGTATTTATGCTTCGTACTTCGCCAGAACAGTTTCATAGCTCACAAATATTTGCACATGATGGAGTTGGAATGAGACTTTTAAAGATTTGTAAATAATTTAGGCAGAGAACTCCCATTCATTTAAAGTAATTCTCTAGGATGCATTAAAAAATAGCAGTTAGGGTTTTTAGGAGAAATCTCTGTGCCAAAAAATCTTTACATAGCTACTGCCAATGCTACTGTGGAAATAATAACACTGTAAGATTTCAAAATTATGTTTATAAGCAGTAGCTACTATGGTTCAGAAAACTCCAGTGATTCACCAGCATTGTTGTTATGGTTAATTTTCCTGGAAAAGTACATTATTGCAGCAATTCCTCTTTTTTTGTCATCACAGTATTTATTTCATTATCTGTTTGTTTTTATTGCTGGATCTTAGTTTGGCACAGAGATCCTTCTGTCTAAAAAGGGTTTTAAAAACCATCAGAATTTTGAAACATATACAAATTGCCAGGGGATTTTATTTTTGGCTTTTTGAGTAACTTTGTGTTTTTGTACTTTTTTAACAGCAATGAGCAATCCTCCCTCTCAAATAGCAGCGTATTTAAGTGACATTTCATCTTCTGTGGTTGCAGTCCACTATTTTATAATGTGGGAAATGCCCTCCCTCTGAACTGTGTAAATGAAACATCACATCCTCCACAAGTCTGCTTTTTAGCAGAAAGGAGTAAACACCTCAAAGGACATGTTTTTAAAACAGTGTCCAGAAGTTGCAAGGTACTTTGTGATAACAATAACTGAGGAGTTAGAGAAAAAAACATCAGGTCAGGAGAGAGTTGCCGAGGGCAGGGAGCAACTTGGAAGCAATAGCATAAAATGGAGCAAAGGAAAATTACAGCTTAATTGCCTAGAAGCTGCTAGACTGCCAACTAAGCCTCCCAGGGGAAGCAGTGAGTATCCCAGAGGATGAGCAGTAAACACAGGCCTAGACAAAGCACTGGAAAAATATGGTGCTTCCCAGAAACCCTCCTGCTAGGTGATAGAGATGGATAGGATAGATTATGATCTTACGTGGCCATGATAGGTGGCCTAAAATGTCTCAGAAGTCATCTGTGAAGCATCTCTTGAGGCAGAGAGTGATCAGGAGAGAGTAGACAGTCCCTCTTGTTGCTCCAACCCCTGCTCTTCTCCCCTTTTCCCTTCTCTCCTCCTGTTGCTCACTTAGCCACACTCTTCCCTATAAAGCCCCTAGAAAGCAGCTCTTGGTGTTTGTTGTAACTCTCCCCAGAAGCTTGATAGAGCAGGGACAGTCTGGGTTATCACAGTGCACAGGAGGCATCAACATCACTCATATTGTCATCACTCGATACTGGCCCTTTATCACTTGCAGCTTGTAAGACAGCCACAACTCAGTTTAAGGTTTTCCTGAGGGAAAATAAGTGTTTAGGAGGAGGGATCTGTCATCACGGATGGACAAGACACACGGGTGCATCATGTGCATACCATCCTTACTGTGTACATCTGGATCTGTGCTCATGGACAACTCAGGCCTGAATTTTCAGGTTTGTAATGAATGTTTTCAAACATCCATCAGAATGTTGATCCCATGTGACATGGACACCTAGGGATCTCGGAATGAGGAAAGGTGCAGGATAAACACCCTCCTTTTCCATAAAGAAGAAAGGCACAGAGAGAAGCATTTTAAGATTGATATCAAAGTTTTCTCATCCAAAGGCAATCTCTCTGGGTCAGATTCCTCTGAACAAATAAAGACATCTATGTCTGGGCATCCTAGGTCTCTCAGCATCATCAGGAATAATAAGCACTTGTAAAGGTTGACTTCTCATCTGTAGATAAACATTTCAAATGTGCCATATATTCCTTTGCATTGACTCAACAGATATTCAAGAGTGATTAGCTCAGATGTAAATAGTTGTGTTGTAGACATACAATGACAGGTGTCATGAATCCTGCCCCCATGTCTTCCCCATGCCTCCTGCTTTCCCTCTTCATTAGGGCTACAGTCAGCAAACCTTAACACAACTTCTGCTTCAATAGTTCCTTTTCCCTTTGTATTTCAGTCCATTTTTGATTCATGTCTGGACCTTCCATGCCACTCCCTATACATAGAGCATTCCTCCAGCTGGGGTTTGACAGACATCCTGATTCTTAAAAGAACTCAGAGCACACGGGTTCTGTGAAATATTGAAGCTGCAGTGGCCCCACCCTAAGCAGAGTTTTCTCAGTCCTGTGGTGTGCTGCTGGCATTGCCAAGTGAGGACCTCATCTCACCTGTACACTTCATCAGTTCCTCATTGTGAGGAGGTGCTGAACCCTTCAGACAAAATAACAAATTTTCCTCTTTAAAACTTGGAAGGACTAGTCATTCCCTTTTACTGAGTGGAAGGTAGGGGGGAAATCGATAGGAGACATGAAAACTATCTTGTGACTGTCATTAGGTGAATGACTTCTGCCAAAATGTGGGAATAAATTGCGCTCTGTGGCCACCAACAGTAGAATGAGCAGCAATATACTAAAATTGCAGCAAAGGTTAGCTGTTAGGGAAAGATTTATGAAGGAAAAGATAGTGGGGGTCTGGATTACATTGGTTAGATAGCAGAGACTGCTACAGTTGTTTTTAAGACCAGGCCTGAGAAACATGTCACACCACAGTCACACCTAGGGAGCAGGGTGATAGGTTACATGGCTGACCATGACCTGTTTCCTTCAAGTAGATAAGTATCCAAATGTGGTGAATCACAGGGCAGGAATCCCACCTCATCCTGGGGCAGGGCAGGGGCAGAGGGGGAAGGTTAGCATTTGGTGATGTAGTTTTGTAGCCAAGGGCAAGGTTGTTGTTGGGTTCATGTCCCTGTTTGATTTCTAAAGAAGTTGCTTAATTCTGCAGAGCTCACAGAGAAAACTCCAGCAGACAACAGTTGAAGTTCAGGAGAGGGTACAGGGTTGATAAGAGAGTGAAAAAAATGCAGATGCATTTATGGCTCCTACTTATTTCTCTAGGAAACACATGGAAATACAGACCTGCCAGCTGATTTTCTTATTAGAAGAACAATTTTTAAAGCATCTTTTCTGTATTTATGAATTACATCCCATTCCTAATGCCAAAGAGCTTCCATTGGAGCAGGTTCGCAGGTAGGCTGGAGAAATATCTGGTTTGATCTGGGAAATCCAGGTTTAAAGTAAGCAGAGGAGGTAAGATGCTACCAGAGCTTGCAGTAAAAGCTACAGCACTAAGTCAGAATGGTTTCCTGAGGACACAGTTTGAAGATAAGGTGAGTGGTGTCTCACAATGCATTTCCCATTCCCAGCCCAGAAACCACTACAAGCAGCAGCTTTTCTCATCTTTTTTTTTTCTTAGCCTCGTGAAAATTCCTATGTAGATTCAAATGCTCTGTCAGGACCTGATATCCCTCCTGACCAAAGCTGAGCCTTAAAAGCAAATAAGATTTTCACCTTCTACAATGTCTTCTTCATCCCACCTCAAACACCATATTGCTGCATCTGAAGTGGCAGCAGTAATAAAGCCACGTGGGCCAACAGTATCTCAGATTTATCTCCATGGGCTTCCATTACAGTCATATGGATATATAGCCTTACCCTGGGGCCATGCAACACTCATTAGGTGTCTAGCTATCCTATGTCCCTGTGCTATCCTAGTAATGATTTAATGAGTTTTGTTTTTTTCTGTGACAATAGGAAATTTATATTGTGAGAAATGAAAACTTTTCCATTCCCATTTTCCTCAGGGACTTCCAAAACCTGTTAGATGTCTACCCATGGAGCTGACACATAAAAGACATCTCACACTTTTGGTCCCTGACAGTCACCAAGACAGGGAGACCTTTCTGAACATGTACTAACTCCCTAACATATGCTTAGCTTCTTTCCACGGAAACACCTTTGCTGAGTCACATCCTTGTGATGATCTGGGATTTGGCCAGGAGACACACCTGGAAATATGAACTCACATACATGCAAGGATACTGACCCAGCAAGCATGCTTTAGCAGGGTCTACACTTGCTCTAGCACCCTGTAAATCTGTCAGATGATTATTAGACTACATTTTACTCTTTAGTCAGTTACCTAATTGCTCAGCTTTAAGGTCCAGGCTGGCCTGTCCATTTTTACAAGCTAAGGGGTAAGATCCTGGTACTGCTGCAGGTCCTCTCTGGAGGCAAAGCTGTGCCTTTTGGGACTTTGTAAGCAGACTTCACAATGTTTTGCTACCTGTCTGATCATAGTATTTAAATTTCAAGCCACTGTATGTTGGCTCAGATACACATATAATGCCTCCGCCCCCCCCCCNACAAAAAGAGCCCCCGCCCCCCCCCCCCCCCTTGTGTTTTTCTATGCTCTGCCATAACCACAGCCCATAATAGCATTAATAGTACTATTAATTTTGCCTTGTAAAGTCTTTACCAATTTACCTTTTTCCATGTCCCCACCTAAATCCTCAATTAACTTTTGGTCTTCCTTTGAATACCTTTTCTCATAATCAATTTGTCGTTTACCATCTGAGATCAAGGATTGCACCTCTGCCTCACCAGCAGAGGTCTGACATCGAGTTACCCAGATCCTGAGAAGTTGTTCCATTCTGATGAGCTTTACAATGCATAATGGCCACTTTCTCTGGTAACTGAACTGCTTTCAGGAGCTTGAGAGCTTTCGCATGCTTTATATGCTTCCCCTGAGTAGACAAAAGTACTCTTTCCTTCCAGATCACTCCATGGGCATGTACTACACCAAACACACTCCTTCTCATTGCATCTTCTTGGGTTTCATCACCTGCACAGACTTCTGAAGCTAGAGAAGTAGAAATGGGATGTGTTTCTGCCACGTGCAGAGTCAAACACAGCTTAGTCCAAACTAATGGACCTGGACAGATGCAATCACTATTGCAATGATGCACCCTCCCGTCAGTCCTGACAGGACTGGCAACAGAAAGCCTTTTGAGAAGGGAGTGTGAAGCAGCATCAGGAGAAGTGACAGAAGAGGGAAGGACTAGCTAAGGAGCTGGCTGAGCCAGGCAATTCAGGTGAGGTAGTGAATCATTCCTTGGGCAACTACAAGAATACTCCTCAAGTGGTTGCCCTTCAAAGGCATGTGTCTGCTGGGGGTCAATCCCCTCTCAGGACCCAGAAGATTAGTCAGAGATGAATCAGGTCTTTGCAGTCCTCATGGCTCAAGTGTTTCTGGGTAGAGGAGGCAAAATATGAAGCTTGTTTTTATTTTTTCTATGTGACTGATACTTTTGCTATAAAGTAGCAGCACAAGGCCATTCTTTTCTGGGCAAATTTGCCTGCTGGGTGCACACATTAAGCTGTAAATCCAGTCTTTCATAGGAGAAAACAGCTTCATTTATAAGTGTCCCATTAAGCAAGAACATGGTTCATTATTTCTGGGGAGACCATTCTCCTGCCCACATGTTGAGGTATCTTGGACTCAGTATGTAGCTCTTTGAGGACCTATTATTAATTTGAATTTATTGAGTGCTGACAGATGTGCTTGGTGCTTTATGGTCACATAAGGGAACCCTTGTGGCTGCACTGTTTCAGGAGAAAACTCCCATGAAAAGGTGAAAGCCCTTTTGGTTTAAGGAGGCTGAAAGACACTATTCTGGTTTTTGAAATGCTAGCCTCAGCAGCAATCCACAGCAAAGTGCTGATAAGCATTGATAGCAGCAAACACAGACTCCGTCCTCTGCAATCAGCTGGTTAACATTTGCTACACTGATTCTATCTGCCTGAGCTATATCTGAGGAACACAAAGATGCTGGGTACATAGAAATCAAATTTGGCTTCTTTTCATCTGTGTAACCTTGAGAAGCCAATTTGTGGGTTGCAGGTTTTCTTTGGTCTTTTGCACTGGGCTCTGCCATCACCAACCCATGAAAGTTAATAGCATCTCCTGTGAATCTGTGGTTGTTAAAGAAGGTGTAGTAATAAAGAAAAAACATATTCCCAAACTCATGTCAATGACACTTATAACACTTTTTCAGCAGTCATGAGTCACAGTTTAGCCAACAGAGAGACACTTGATTATAAAATTCTGTGTCTGGACTTATGCTACAAGGAGAAGAGTCATGACTAAATCATACAGATTCACATACCTTAACACTATTTTTCTTCTTTAAAACAAAGCTGTCTGCTTTATATGAATAAATAATGTTTGGATTTCCATGTTCTCTGTTCATGAGACTTTTGCAGTAGCTTCTTAAAGTAAAATCTCACCAGACTCTCTACCTCATTACAACAGCCTGGAGGTACTAACAATACTTTATCAGTGGTAAAGGCAAAGAATAAACAGGCTTGCTCCCTTGCTGCAGATGACAGGAGATGTGAGATCCAAAAGGCCCACACACATATATGATCTTTAAAACCAGTGAGTCAGTGATACATGGGACAGGGTCCAGGAAACCATCCCATTAACCTTTTCCATGTCCTCAAGCTTGGTGTGTGATGATGAGGGTGATAATAATTAAAAGAAGAATCTGTTATGTCTGGGGATGTGGCATGGCAGAATGTTGTTTTTTTGCTTTCCCCACCCACAGGTTAGATTACACTATAGACAAAGAATTCATCAAAAGGCAGATAGTGCTTAAACCATTTAGAAATGATTAATAGACATTCCAGTCTTTGCATAGTACAGAAAACTGTATCCTGAAAGGCTTCACAATAACTTTCCTTGTTGGAGTAAAGGATGTTTGTTTAGGCTTAGTTGGTGCTTCCAGCTACCTAATTACTTAGAAATGAGGTAGCTGTGCTCTTAAGGAAGTCAGAAATGCACACTGATGAGTGCTGGGCAACACAAGCCACATAATTTTCACAAAATACCATGTAGATATGTTGGCAAATTAGTTTTGCAGGTGGGGACAGCAGGTCTGTTTGCTTCTTTAAATGTCTTTTATATTTTCTAAATGTCAAAAATAGCCTGGCAGTTTATCTGCAGAATCAGTTCCTTCCTTTTGTAACATTATGCATTAAAGTAGCATCTTAGAGACAGATGATGTCTCTTCTCAGGATCTGTGAGGAGCATCCTTCTCGACGTGGCCAGCAACAGGATCTCCCATGTCAGTCATGAGTGATCACCATCCCTCTTGGGGCCATGGGAGCATCAGGAAAGTGGATGCTCACCAGATAACAAGTTACCAGGGCAGCCCCATAGAACGTGAAAAGTAATAGAATCATAGAATCATTAAGGTTGGAAAAGATCTTCAAAATCATCAAGATGAAACATTAAGCTAACACTGCCAAGTCTACCACTAAATTATGTCTCTCAACACCACATCTACATGTCTTTGAAATACCTCTAGGCACTCCACCTATTACCTGGGCAGCCTGTTCCAGTGTTTTACAACCCTTTCAGTGGATAAATTTTTCCTAATGACCAATATAAACTTCCCCTGGTGAAACTTGAGCTAATTTCCTCTTGTTTATCTCCTGCTACCTGGGAGAAGAGACCAATATGCACCTCACTACAACCTCCTTTCAAGTTGTAGAGAGCGAGAAGGTGTCCCCTGAGCCTCCTTTTCTCCAAGATAAACAACTCCAGTTCACTCAAGTGCTTTTCAGAAGGCTTGTGATCTAGACCACTCACCAGTTTTATTGCCCTTCTTTAGACATGCTCCAGCACATCAATGTCCTTCTTGTAGTGAGAGGAACAAAACTGAACAAAGTATTCAAGATGTGGCCTCACCAGTATAAGCAGAGAACCCTATCTTCTCACCCCTGCCTCATGCTCATTTTGGCTGCCCATTTTTCCAGGCCAAGGAAACCCTTGTACCCCAGGGACATTGTAGCAGGCAGAAAGACAAGCTAAACCAGCCCCAGCTCTTTCACTTGCTAAACAGCACCACTGGGGAGGAAGGGGCTGCACCCACTCCCAAGGTTTCTCAGAGGAGGTTGGGAAACATCTCTTTGACCATGGGACTCCTCGCAGCTGCAGGCATAACACCCTGCCATGTCCTGCACTGGAGCCACAGCACAAATGAGCATCTTTCTGATGGTGCCACTTCCTACCTCATGCTTTTTGCAGTGCTGGCACACAAATGTTTGGCTTGAAGTGGGAAAGGTCTGTCCTGCTGAGCTGGGTTGTAAACAGGGGCTTAGCCATACAGGAGGAGGAATCCAGCTTTCTGTCGTTTGCCAAATACTCCCTATTCAAGGCAAGATGATGAAAAACATTTCTGTGAGTTTGTGGCTGTCTAGTTCCTAGCAAGACATTAATGTGAGGGAAGGGAGAAAAACCCCAACCCTAAAACCCAAAAACCTGGACAACTTATAAACCTTCTCAAACAGAGGTTTGGTCTAATATGTCTAATTGGCTGGAGCAGCTCTTTCCATTTCCCAGATGGTTACTTCTGTGCATGTAACCACTCCAACTGCTATGCCTGTTATTGTTGCTGTAATCCTTTCTTCCTGGCTGACATGAAGCAATGAAACTACCCAGGTTTGACACTACAAACCAGGTCATTGAAGCCAGAGCCTGAATGTAAAGGGCAATAAATACCCTGGTAATCTCTACAGCAACACAGGAACAATAGAAGCAACTCTTTGCTCCAGAAAACACAAGATGGTGTTTATTAAGGTTTTTTTGGGGTTTGTTTTTTTATTTTTTTTTAACTGGAGTTCACATCATTCCAGTTTTAGAATATACACATACATTTGCATCTAAACATTTTGCACTACCATAGCAGGATCCTAGCTTTATCCATGGACCCCAGCACTGTGATTGCCTGTGATTCTGACATGTTACTGAACACCTCTCTGTAACTGAAGTCCCCATATGTGAATTAAGCTTTACACATTTTATTGAATTCTGCTGTTTAGGCTATTAAGCTATTCAGTGTTAAAGGAATTCTACTTCTCTATGGTATCCAACATAGTGACTTTCAAGTTTGCTTCACATCCCCAAGGGAAAATGTAATACAGAGAATAAACCACAGAGCTCCCATAAATTAAAAATTTGTGCTCCCTTGACAGACAGTCGGGTATTTTACCAGTCAGTTGCTAGGAAGGTAGTAAATGTTGTCTCCATTCTCTTAAAAATGACCTTTTTTTTTTTTTTTCTGATTTATGAAGGTTAATGATTTATTAAGGTAAATGATTTATGAAGGTTTATGAGTGATAAGGTCTCTACAACTCTCTACACTCTTTCACTCTCTAAAACTACCTGAAAGGAGGTTGCAGCATGGAGGGGGACAGCATCTTCTCCCTGGTGGCATATGACAGGACCAGAGGGAATGGGTGCAAGCTGTGCCAGGGGAGGTTTAGGCTGGATATTAGGAAGCATTTATTCAGTGAAGGGGTTATCAAACATTTAAATGGGCTGCCCCCCCAGCAGTGGTGAAGGCATTTAGATGGCATGTGCACCTGGTGCTTAGGGACATGGTTTAGTGGTGAGCTTGCAATGTTGGGTCAAAGGTTGGATTGGATGATCTTCCAACCAGATACATTCTATGCTTCTTGTGTTAATATTTTAATATTTTATATTCAGACTGTCCTCAGACTCCTCAAGTATTCCTACCAACCTCAGTAACTTCATTTGGTCATTGGAAGGCAAAACTGGGATGCTTAGGCAATATTTTCATCCTCACACCACTCGAGTATTTTCCAAAAGAAAGGTTTCAAGCCACATTTCACCTGGTTGGCCCAGTATCCAGCAGGGCTGGTGTTACAGACCACACAGACCTCCCTGTGAGAGGAAAGCACAAAGAATGACAATTTCCAAAATAAGTGCAACCTGGATGACTACAAGGCCAAATTATTTTCTCTGCAGATCAAGCTTTGTGATTTCCAGACACAAAGTAGTATTGACAAGATTTAGCTAAATGCATCCCCTCAACCCAGAGCAAGACCCTTTTCTTCAGCATCTCAGAGTCACCAAGGGATGATTCTGATCTTTAATCTGCTGTTCAGATGTTCCTCTCTTACTCCTTTGAGTATACAGGTAATAAGGGAAGCTCCTACCCTTAACATCTCAGCTAGGTGAGATTTCTTTGGCATAAAATCTTTTCCCTTCCCTTTGCTTCCCTTCCTCTCTTCACAGCAAGAATGCTATACTTTCCCTCATTGCAATGATTCCTGGTTTTCACTTTGTCCCACCAGTTTCTTTGTCTTTATTTATGGTATTTATTTACTTAAACCTGCATTTAGATGGAACACAACAAAAAAATTACAGATAGTTTTTATCAGGAGCTTATACTGGGAGTTTATAACATTTTAGCATTCTTAAAGAAAGACCAGGTATCTGTCTCTGGTGCTTCTGTAGCATATTAGATCTGTTTACAAGCTACTGGTTTTACTGATATCTTGTAACAAATACGTCTGGTCTGGGTTCATCAAGCTGCTGCTGCATATTCTCCTTTCAGTATAGCACTTTGGTCACAGAAACAGAAATGTTTCTTTTCTCAGCATCCCTCAAAATTATTATTCTCTGAAGGATCTTTCCAATCCAAGGCCATCCAGATAACCACCAATTGTGCACCCTAATTATTAAGTGGCTTGTAGGAGTGTTAGCTATGCTCAGGTGGCTTTTCATGGTGCAGGTTTCCCTCCCCATGGCTGCAGTCTAGGTGTTGCTCCCCATGCCCCTCAGAGTTCTCTGGCATCTTCCTTTCCCATCCTGCTGCAGCTTAGGCAAGAGCCTAAACACTTGGCTGGCCAAGGGAACAGCTGGGGGTGTCCATCATTTGCTACTGGCCCAGAGCAAACATGCTGGTGTGTGAACCCAGCTGCTGGCTCACATTGCCTGCCCCTCTGCCCCTCCTACACCAATATCTTCAGTCTCTCTTCCAGGGCTTTCAGAAATGGAAAACAAAGATTCAGGCTGTCTTGGATTCAAGCACAAGAGCACGGCAGGATGACGTCTATAAACATCCAGAAAATAATGGCTTCATTTAACTTTCAGCAGAGAGCTTATTTATCTCTGAGGAGATTACACCAAGTGTTTCCATGCAGACCAGAGCTATGGAATAGATGTAAAACAATCACAGGAAACTTCTTATACATGAAAAAGGATTGTAAATTTCTGGCATAAAGTTATGGATTACATTCATGAGACAGTAAGTCAGATGGTTCTGGTTTACATCCCCTAGAGAATTACACTTTTTACAGCTGTTTGGAGTAGCAATGCTTAGATTGGGAAAAGAAGGTGAAGGAGAGAAGCACGCTCAATCTCCATAGGAGCCATGGCATGGCAAGGAAGCTCTGGTTTGTCATTCTGGGCACTGCACCCATGGCCAAGCACAGCACCTTGGGAGCAAGGATTGATATCTGTAAGTAGCCTGGCTGCCCTGTGTGGGATGGTGTGGACTCTGAGGCTAATTCTGTGTGGCAAAATAAAGAGGCAGATCAAGAGAAAGCCTAAATTCACAGAGCCTGAGGCTGCAGTGGCAGCATCCTTGCAATGCTCTGTGGGAGGAAGATGTGCTTCAGCAGAGACACTCTGGAGTCAGAGCAGGCAGATGTACCATGTTTCATTCTTTAGTGAGACAGGGGCAGAGACAAGATATGTTCCTGCAAGGGTTAGCAAATATATAAAGAAAGAACATGCTTTGGTCTCCCGTCCAGGTTGTATTTCATGCACTTATTTAAGAAGAACAAGGAACCCAAGTATAATGGAAGTTCAGTTATTGTAGCGACACTCACAGGTCTACCTTGATTTAGATATGAGTGTACACATGAACTGGTAATAAAACATATTTCCTGTCCTAAAGAAGTTGTCAGAGGGTGGGTAGAGAAATGAAGGCCACATGAATGTTGTGCCCACCCAGCTGATGAATCCAGTATAGCCAGGGCAGAAGAGAGCTCTGCCACTCTCCTAGCACTAGGAGAGTCAGATGGGTCTGCAGTCACAACCTCATGTACCTTTGTCCAGGTTAGTTTTAGTATCTTTTTACTGTGAAAGAATGGGAGTAGCTAAACACTTTAATTGAGGTACTTCTATCAGTGGAAATGATACAACTACAGATTCTCCTGGTCACCTGGCACCTCTGTACCTGAGCAATACAAGTGACACAAGGCTTCCAGGGCTGCTTTAATTTAGTGATGGGTTCTTAGCTCTGAATTACAGTGTGGGGAATTAGGAACCACGAGGAAAGTGATTTTGGGTGATTGAGACCCCATCCCTGGAGATATTCAAGGTGAGGTTGGCCAAGGCTCTGAGCAGCCTGGTCTAGTTGAGGGGATCCCTGCTCACTGCAGGGGGGCTGCACTAGATGACCCTTCCAGCCCTAAACATTTTATGATTCTATGAATGTAAAAAAATAAAAATAAATGTTTAAAGCAAAGCAGAGTCTTTCTCTCATCCATCCTGCACTTTGGGTTAGTTCCCCGGGTTTATGTTGTAATACTACTGTCTCTTCCCACATGCCTTTCAAGTACAGGGCAAAAGAACATTTTTCCCTCCTCCCCTCCACTGCAGTTAAGCTCTGCAGAGGTTAGAGACTATGACTCTTGCTTTTGCAGGTGAGAGCCAGTGCAGTCACAGGGAAGTCACCTGGGTCTCGGCACTGCTGTCATTTGTTCTGTTGTGCAAGTGGGATCCCAGCACACAGCACACTTCCCACTCCTTGTTAGGTTAGTGGTTTGTCCTGCTCTGACCTGGATGTAGCAAGTGAGAAAAATACCGGATGAAGCCTCGTTTAATCCTCGGTTCTCTTTAAACTACCAACCAAGCTGCCTCTGTACCAGCATGTCACATTGAGAGGATGTGGACAAATATATCTGTGCTGAGGAGTGGCAGAGGCTGTAGCCTGCATTTAGAAATGCTGAGCAGCCTGTTTTTCTAAGCTGGCTAATTAGTATGGGCTTGAAACTAACGGCTGCATTTAACTGACAAGGCAATATGCAATTCACCCATCCCTTGAGATGTCAGGAGAATTATTTCTTTTGAAAAGCGTGCCCGTTAACTCGTGCCTCTCTATCCACTTTGATCTTTTCAACATAATCCTTTCCCTCTGTGCTTCTTTTCTCCCTACAGAGGAGACCATGAAAGCAAATGGTACTGATTTGCAACTGGCTTTTCCTCCTCTGCCTGCTGAGTTGCGTGGCTGGGTCTTCTGTGCCAATGGCAGCAAACAGGGCAGCTCTGCCACCTTGGTCTCACATGGGGAGCTGGGGAAAAGGCAACACTATGGGCTCAAAGTGTTAGCACTGCTGCAACCACAGAAACATGATGTTAGAGAAACTGAGGTGCTGCAAATGCCTCTGTCCTTCTCTAGGGCAGGAGGGAGATCAGGAAGAGGCAATGATTCAGCAAGTCACAATTTTCCTCCCAGGTTGTTCCCCTGGGCTTTGGGATTACGCTTAAAATTGATGAAGTGGCCTTTAACTGAGAAGGAAGATAGAGTTTTCTGACAAATCTCATTTGGATTAAAGTACCGTGCAATCTTGGCACAAACACACCCAGATGTTTGTGATGTTTCCCCACACAAAGGTGCTTGTTAATATTTGATAACAGCAATTCAGAGTCTAAAGGTAAATGGTATTTGGTGGAAAGAAAAAAAAACAAAAAGGAAAAAAGCAATAAATAGACACTGATACTTATGGACAAATCTTCCCTTGAGTTTGAAGGGTTCCTTACAAAAGTAGAATATATTTGTGTATCTCCAAAGTATCATGTGTATCCAAAAGGAACCAATAATTTAATTATCAAATTGGTAAATACTGCATTTCTCCATCTTGGTAGCATTGGCAAATCTGTCCTTGCATAAGAGTCAGAGGGATTTCAGTGTTTAGGTTGCCCTTGAGACACAGGAGGTATCATTTTTGCAAGACAAATGCTTATTTTTTGCATCTCCAGAAATATGCTTGAAGAGACTCTTTGCTTTCAGAAGGGTCTGTTTGGCTCTTGAAAAGACTCATTAACTTTGCACTTCCAAATATAGAAAATAAAAAAGATAAGATAAAAGAAAAAAAAAAAAAGAAAAAAGGTAAAACTGGTGAGGGAATAAGAGAGGTTTGGCTGTGAATACCATCATTACACATTATGCAGTTAAAGGAGATGACTTCAGGGATAAATGCCCCTTGTGACTGACTTCCCCAAACCACAGAATGTCAGTTTGTGTTTTGAAGGCACCTACTATGTATTGCAAAGGACTGATGTGAAAAACTGCATGCTGTCCCCAGAGTAAATAAGTGTTGCTTTGTTTTCAACTTAGAAAAGAGAAAGAAGAAAGAAGAAAGAAGAAAGAAAGAAAGAAAGAAAGAAAGAAAGAAAGAAAGAAAGAAAGAAAGAAAGAAAGAGAATGTCACAGATGAAAGCACATTCTCAAAGGTCACACCAGAATGTCCTTACCTCAGCAAATGCCCTGGCTTAACTTCATTACCAAATAATTCTGCTATCTGATACAGCCTAAGAAATAAACAGTGTTCTTTAAAGCTCTTGCTTCTTTCACAGCACTTCCCTGTGACACTGTAATAAAGTAGGTTGCAGCAAGTATCCTGCATGCCATGCCTCCAAATGTACCAGTTAATTACTGAACCCTTTAAACCTACTAACAAGACAAGCCTTGTTCTTTCAACCTATTGCTTTTTGCAAAAAAAAAAAAAAGAAAAAAAAAAAGAAAAAAAAAGTCTGTTGGGCAAATAAATCTTTCCAGAGAAAACAGATTTGTTTCCAAATCAGTCAACTGTGCTGAACTGGAAAGGAAGAAATGTTATTTTTTCCAGGATGAAAGCAAAACAAGATCTCTCCCTGTTTACCCTGTCTCACCCATTTCTAAAGAAGGTCAGTTTAATTCCTTCATTACTTTTTCCTGCTGTCTTATTTACTTTGAAGTCTTCTACTCTTTTTTAATTTCACTGGCAAAGCTAAGCCTAGTTGGCCCAACATAGGAGTGCACTGTGCTTTGCTCTTCACAGCCATATGAAGATGCTGAATAGAGCTGGGTGAGCTGTTAGCATCCAAAGTTTTTCCTTTCTTCTTCACTTTCTCCACGCTTCTGAAAAAGAAAACCATAAATCTCAAGTGCTTATTGTTGATTTGGTTTCCTTTTAGCATCTTGTTCATTACAGATGCTCCTAAGTCTGTGAAAATAATCACAAATTCAGACTTCCCCTTCCCTGGGTGTTGCATGATGCTGAAATACAAACCCTTGTACTGTAAGAATCTTTTAATACTGATGCCTGGGACTGAGTCTGGAAGGAAGAAATTACAGAAGAAATATGAGACACTACAGTAATCCAGAGAAAAGCACTTTGTTATCATTATAACAGGTAGCTTTTAAGCCTTAACTCAGAAGGAGCTTTAGGCTACTGTGTGGAGTGACTACAATTCAACTCCAGTCGGTAGATGCCATCAGGTTTGCTTACATCATTCTTGGCTAGCATGCAAGTTGTGTTTTGCATTACAGAGAGACAAAAGGCAGAGCCAGTTGTACATTTCTTTAATAGTCAGGGTCTATAAGAGAGGATCATTAGATCAGTTAGTCTGATGACTTCTTAGCTAAAGGAAAATGCACTCTACTGAATTCTCCTGAAAGTGTTCTTATTGTGTTGGGTTGGTTACACCAGTTTAACCTCTTCTGCCCTCACGTACACTCCATTGGCTTTAAAGCATCAGCATCAAGAAAACTGCCTGAAGGGAGGTATATGTTACCTGCTGATATGTAGGTTTTAGCTTAAAAGGTTCAGATACATGATGAAGTGCCCACGTCTTATCTTCAGCCTCTTCTGCCATTGAATTACCTCACTTGTGCCTCAGGCTCTGAGCATGCAGACAAGCTAAGGACTGGGGAGCTGTGAAGTGATGACTCAGGCACCATTACCTGATTACGTGCCTGTACCCTGAATGCACCTGGGCAAGTCTAGAGAAAATCTGTGTGCATGTAGTGCATGATGCTAGAAGAACCACTGTAGCTCAAGGTTCCATGTGAAGCTCTCCAGTTGTTTGTTGAACCCGTAGCTGGACTCAGTTCTCAATTTGGTTTCTACACTCAGAGTCACAGCCTTAATTTACTATAAAATGTGCTACTTTCATAACTATAAATCAAGAGGGTATGATACATTGTAGTGCCTACCTGGCTGCACAGTTTTGCTAGCAAAATGACCAGTAAATTCACTTCTTCCAGGGCACTTCCAGTTCAAGCACCAATGTTAAGTGCAGCAGCCCTTGTAAAACAAAGCAGTGCTCCTTCATGCTTCCTTTTGGTCACTAGTCAGATTTTGTCTACCATCCCAGTGCTGTCAATGGTTTTATCTAACCACGTTGTTCTTTTCTGCCCAGACACTAGAAGCTTAGTCAAGCATTTTGTTCTTTTCTGACTTTGGTGGCACAGGAGGCAGACCTTCTAACACTGGATGTCCCACCAGAAGTGTTGCCTTTGTTTCAGTATTTTTCCCTTCAAGAGGTGGTGCAGAGATTTCTGAAGTCACCTAAGTGCTTCTGCTGGAGGGAGAACTTTACAGGATGAGATCACCTGCTTGTTTCCAGGGATCTCATCATTAAAATAAATGCCAGCTTGTGGGGTGCTGCATTACCTAAGGGGCAACGACTCTGGCAGGGAGGGGCATATCTGTTTCTACACACCCCCTGGCACGTGGATTTCTGTTAGAAGTAATTGCTTTGGTCACACTTTTTCCATACTGGACTCTATGATCTTATGATTCTGTGATCTATCAGATCACATAATACCAAAGCCATTTCGAAAATGCTACCTACCTCATTTTATCTCAGGCAACCACTGCTGAGATGTGCAAATGGTTCTTAAATGACAGCTGATCTATTCTGCTGAGTTTCATGGGAATGGATCCATGCTCCATCATCAGTATTTTCAGTTCTCTAACCCCTTTCAGACTTCTGGGCATTGTCATTTTGAGTCATTGTTAATACTAAAGAAAGTATTTTCAGAAAACCAAATAGAGTGGCAGTGAAAATTGTCACACTCCCATTGAAGCCAACAGGAGTTATTTGAGTGGGAGCAGATGGCACCTGCTTTTTCTTTATAACCAGTGTTTAATCACTCACTCTACATGCTCCTAAAATCTTTACACTGTCAACCCTTCTCTACATAGATCTAGCCCAGCTTGCATGAAAGCAACATTTGCCAACTGTGCTTCCAAGATATTACACTGTGCAAATAATTACCCTAGAGGAGAACAACCTTGGCAGCAACTACCTGAGTACTGGAGAAATGTAAGTAGTCAAAGGGCAAGGCTTTGGAGAGTGCTGCCATAAACTATCTGTTGGAACATAGTAGGGAGACATTCAGCAAATGTGACTGAGATGTCTGATTCTCTGCCAGCTGCCCAGTTTGGAATTACAGCCATAACAATTAGCCATGATTACTTCCCCATGTTCTTAAGTACAGTGAAAAGATCACCAGTTGGAGTAGTTTCTTTCTGTGATATTGAAGTGTGTTGCCAAAGGAGAGTATCAGATCTCAGGACTGAACACAAGTGATGGATTGGCAGATGTGCTCAGGGAAGAGACAGGAGGATCAATATTTACTGTTTATGCTTAATAGGTGTCCCTCCAGACATGTGCTGACAGTATCTATTAAAACACAATTATTAAATATATAAATATAATAATATCTCCAAGTAATTCCATAGAGGTTACAGAGTCACTCTACTAGTCCAGCCAGTTACCCTGTAGTTTGACCTAGACAACTTTAAGCCATTCCTGACCAAAAGCACAAAGAAAAGATCTCTTTTGTTACATGGCCAAAAGGATCAAATAAAAATAAATTATTGGCCTTTACCTAGAAGTCATGTCCACCATTGGAAGGGCATTGGTTTAGGCTCCTAAGATCTGATAAANCCATTGAATTACCTCACTTGTGCCTCAGGCTCTGAGCATGCAGACAAGCTAAGGACTGGGGAGCTGTGAAGTGATGACTCAGGCACCATTACCTGATTACGTGCCTGTACCCTGAATGCACCTGGGCAAGTCTAGAGAAAATCTGTGTGCATGTAGTGCATGATGCTAGAAGAACCACTGTAGCTCAAGGTTCCATGTGAAGCTCTCCAGTTGTTTGTTGAACCCGTAGCTGGACTCAGTTCTCAATTTGGTTTCTACACTCAGAGTCACAGCCTTAATTTACTATAAAATGTGCTACTTTCATAACTATAAATCAAGAGGGTATGATACATTGTAGTGCCTACCTGGCTGCACAGTTTTGCTAGCAAAATGACCAGTAAATTCACTTCTTCCAGGGCACTTCCAGTTCAAGCACCAATGTTAAGTGCAGCAGCCCTTGTAAAACAAAGCAGTGCTCCTTCATGCTTCCTTTTGGTCACTAGTCAGATTTTGTCTACCATCCCAGTGCTGTCAATGGTTTTATCTAACCACGTTGTTCTTTTCTGCCCAGACACTAGAAGCTTAGTCAAGCATTTTGTTCTTTTCTGACTTTGGTGGCACAGGAGGCAGACCTTCTAACACTGGATGTCCCACCAGAAGTGTTGCCTTTGTTTCAGTATTTTTCCCTTCAAGAGGTGGTGCAGAGATTTCTGAAGTCACCTAAGTGCTTCTGCTGGAGGGAGAACTTTACAGGATGAGATCACCTGCTTGTTTCCAGGGATCTCATCATTAAAATAAATGCCAGCTTGTGGGGTGCTGCATTACCTAAGGGGCAACGACTCTGGCAGGGAGGGGCATATCTGTTTCTACACACCCCCTGGCACGTGGATTTCTGTTAGAAGTAATTGCTTTGGTCACACTTTTTCCATACTGGACTCTATGATCTTATGATTCTGTGATCTATCAGATCACATAATACCAAAGCCATTTCGAAAATGCTACCTACCTCATTTTATCTCAGGCAACCACTGCTGAGATGTGCAAATGGTTCTTAAATGACAGCTGATCTATTCTGCTGAGTTTCATGGGAATGGATCCATGCTCCATCATCAGTATTTTCAGTTCTCTAACCCCTTTCAGACTTCTGGGCATTGTCATTTTGAGTCATTGTTAATACTAAAGAAAGTATTTTCAGAAAACCAAATAGAGTGGCAGTGAAAATTGTCACACTCCCATTGAAGCCAACAGGAGTTATTTGAGTGGGAGCAGATGGCACCTGCTTTTTCTTTATAACCAGTGTTTAATCACTCACTCTACATGCTCCTAAAATCTTTACACTGTCAACCCTTCTCTACATAGATCTAGCCCAGCTTGCATGAAAGCAACATTTGCCAACTGTGCTTCCAAGATATTACACTGTGCAAATAATTACCCTAGAGGAGAACAACCTTGGCAGCAACTACCTGAGTACTGGAGAAATGTAAGTAGTCAAAGGGCAAGGCTTTGGAGAGTGCTGCCATAAACTATCTGTTGGAACATAGTAGGGAGACATTCAGCAAATGTGACTGAGATGTCTGATTCTCTGCCAGCTGCCCAGTTTGGAATTACAGCCATAACAATTAGCCATGATTACTTCCCCATGTTCTTAAGTACAGTGAAAAGATCACCAGTTGGAGTAGTTTCTTTCTGTGATATTGAAGTGTGTTGCCAAAGGAGAGTATCAGATCTCAGGACTGAACACAAGTGANTACATGGCCAAAAGGATCAAATAAAAATAAATTATTGGCCTTTACCTAGAAGTCATGTCCACCATTGGAAGGGCATTGGTTTAGGCTCCTAAGATCTGATAAACATGGGCAACTGCCAAAACCAAAGACCTTCTGTCTAAGTACTTTGAACCCAGGTAATTGAAAGAAGTGTTCCCAGAAGAGTTCCTCTGGTGATCATAACCAAATTTGAGATGAAGCACCTCTCTAGTCATCTTGGGATGACAGTTACTAACTGCATTCATTAGTGGTATCTGGTAGCATACCGTATGCAAAAGTACTGTAATTTGAAACAGCATTAAACAAAATATTCTAAGATGACTATACCTTAATTTTGTATTTCTGGTTTACACTTCCAGTGAGAACAGGATGAGTATTTACTCAAAGGGATTGGATAGACTCAAAACAGCCAGTATTTTCTCTTTTCATTTAAATTCTTCCATAATTCTACCAATACCTTCAAGGATTTCCTGAAGACTTTGGAGAGTGGAGTGATGATGGGGTTTGTGTAGAGAAATTAATAGGTCCCCTAGACCAGCTTGAAAGAGTTGCTTATACTTATTGATCTCAAAACCTGGTGTAATGCCAAAGGGTTCATCTAGAAATGTCATGACTCCAGTTGTGCCTAGCTTGCAAAGTCTAAAGTTGAGGTGCTTGAACCTAGGCTATTGTGGATATAAAAACAGTGGATATACACAGAATTTATATTTTTAAGACCTAGCCAAATAATGTACCCTCAGTAAGTGATTCAATGTCTTCTAGAACACCTACACTCTAATTACTGTGTCCTTATCAGTGTTCAGTTTCTGGCTTGGCTCTTGAACACCTCCTATCCAAGAGGTATGACATGGAGCTGTTCGGTCTAAAGTGATCACAGAAGGCATGTTTACTTCCCCGACAGAACAAACATGACTCCTGTGATCAGACTTTGGTTAAATTCTTAAGGAAAGAACATTTCTGCCAGATCAGATGAATGCCCATGGAAACCAACTGTGGCAGAAATTAGTTTAGTTAAACATTTGAACTAATCCGCTCTGAAATTCCTTTGGCAATGTTTATTCAGTTTTAATTGTTGCATGAAAACACAACAGTTTAAACAGAGCTTTAGAACCTACATCAAGCCCATCTAGTTCATTTGATGCGATTTAATTTGACCACTTGAGAGGTATAAACATTCTTAACATGTGAATTAAAGGTGTCTCTGGAAGGCATTTAACTTTTCACTAAATGTTCTTAAGAAGCAGACAGAAGCCAAACAGAAGACAGTTATAGTCAGTAATCTGATATTCTGCTATCATTACCATGAAGCTCTTTTTCTCAGTAAAAACACCTTAGACTTCAGATTTGAAGAAGATGTAAGGGGTTTTTTTTTAATATGAAAAAGTAGATGCTTTGTTCTTCTATAATTAATGAAAGAAAAATCTTGCTGAAGTTTTCATAAGTTTAAGTTTTATAAGATCTGGAGATAAACTGTTCCCTTACAGGTTGCAACCTCATAAATTATTGTTCCTGATGTTGCTAAAAATTGTGTGGTAGTGTAAGGTTAGCAAGTATACAGCAAACTACTTGATTTTCTGTCTTCTCTGGAGACAGTGGGAAAAAATACAGCCCTCAAATATTCCCTCAGGTCAACCTTTCAACTAAATCAAGGTGAAGGCCCAAATTTTCTTTAGCTTATATTGAAGTCAAAGGCTTCAAAGACATCTCTGGTACTGTATTGTCCAGGAAGAAGTAAACAGTGTCCTATGGCTTCCCAGAAAAGTTTTCTATAATGGAGTGTGTATGCACAGTTTAGGGCAATAATTTTGTGCATATGTGAGGAAGTACAAGACAGCTTTCATAAAGATAACACTGCCTTGGGGTTTCTGATTCCCTCTTAATTTACCCCTGGTAATAAATGTAGATGGAGAGATAGAGCTGCTTCTGAAAATCCCATGCACCTGCAAAGTGGAGGTGCCAAAAAATACTGACATTTATAGAGTGTGAAGTCACCTGTGGTCCAGCCTCCTTGAGAGTCCTATATCTGCTGAGGAGAAGGTTGTTGGGGGAGGAAAGCACTATGCAATAAAATGCACCTTGTATGTTTGGCCTCAGGTAGATTTGGATATGGAAGAAGAGTGACATAAACACATGTAAATGGTGTTTTTCTAGCTGAAAAGGCAAAGTGCTCTCAGAACTCTTAAATGTACCTGTCCTCCTCCAGTGATTAATGTCAGTATCTAAGAGCAATTTGAATACTGGCTTAAGTGCCTCAGCACAGGCTGAAAGACAGGCTGAATCTTGGTTCCAGAGTCTACAAAAATGCTTACGTAAGCCAGTGGCTACTTCTTTGATTTATTATGCAAAGTGGGAAAGAGAAAAACAGGAAAGAAGAATAATCTGTTTTTGAACTAAAGTAAAAGTGAAAGGACATTTGTCAGTCAGACATGTGATGAGCAAACTCACCATAACACTAAGAAATGAGAGAAGAAATGTTAGGAAGAAAAACTGTGTTACCTATGAGGTAACAAGATTATCCAGAGGTATTAATCATTCTTCAGGGTAGGCTTGCTCTACAGACACCTCTGAGACTGCAGGGGATATGTGCTTTCTACTATTAACTGCAAACTCACTAGGCAACAAAAGCACAGATCTCAATTCAGGATGCAAAAGCTCAAATGAGAGCTTAAGCAACTGGCCCACCTTGCAGCACAGACACATGGGGGCTTGTAGTGCCATTTTGGATTCCCAAGGGTACTCAAGATATCTCTACAGCCTGTCAGATACTATGGAGGTCTTAGATGCAACTTTTCCATTTAGAAGAAACAGGTGAAAGCCTTGCAGGATATATTTTGGCATCTGAAATAGCATTAGATGCCAAGTAAACTGTCTTTATAGCCTCTATAATGAGGCTTAAAAAAAAAAGGCAAGGACTGCCACCAAGGCCAAGCATCACATTCTGAATCCTGCACAGACTGCTTAGAGTTTATACTCTCCTGGCTGTTTTTGACTTGGATCTCCACTGAATACCATGTGGCCTTCCTGTGATCTGAGAAAGAAATACTTCTTTCTGCTTGTTGCTTTTTTTTTCAGTAGGAAGTGTGTGAGATACCCTGCTGGCTGTGCTGCAGCTTACGTAAGTGATGTTTTTACAGAATGCCCACAAACATACATCACATGCCTGGAGATAGGCTGTTCAATCAGGAAATTGAGTACACAAAGGCTGTTGGAAGTGGTGAAGGGCTGGTTTAAATAGAGGTAGCTAAACATGGTGCATTCTTGTACATATTCTGTTTGGGAGGGGTCCATTGGATATTTTTTTCAGAGCAGTATGTATCTGGGACCACCTTGTGCATGACCATTGGTCAGCTGATCCAGGCCATCACTAACATCAGATGACATTTCTAGTTTGAAACGAGTCCACAGTTTTCCTATTGCAGTCAATCTCACTAAACAAACACTCAATTGTTTGGCTAGTTGTCTAGCAAAAAAAAAAATATTAAAAAATATAAATAAAAAGAAAAGAAAAAAAAGAAAGAAAAAAGTAGTCATTTAAGAGCTACTGCTTTTTGAGAGCTTTGGATTTCCATCACTTTTTTGCTGGTCAGCAAAACCTGCTAAACAGAAACAGAAGGCTGTGGCCCCTGGACACTGTTGTCAGTTTGGGTTGGAACGTGCTACCCTGGTGTGCGTAACCCAACCGTGAGAACAAGCCTCGCTGCTCTGTAAACCCTGCCAAGGCTACATTTTAATACTTAATGTAATTCTTGGCCTGCCTGTCATTTTGGCAGCACTTTGACTGCAGATCTCAATTTAATACTATTCTTAAATGTAAAACAAATACCAAGGAGGATACATCAGTCATGAATTCCCAGGCTAGAGGTCTGGATCTCAAGAGGTGATGCTGCCAGTCCCTATGCTCAGAGTTAAACACACCCCATGCTTCCCCAGGGATCTTTGTCCAACTTGGTATTAAAATCCTCCAGTGATAGAAGCAGCTTTGGTAGCTCTGTAGCTCCCAGACCCACAGCAACAACAGTGAGATGCAGTGCCCCTGTGCTCACAAGGTTTTGATCTGGGAATCAGGAGGACTAGGCACTGCTCCCCAGATCGCTTGTTGACCTATTTTGTGATTCTTCAAGGCTTCCCAAACGTATGAAAGAAGAAAAGGTGATGTTGAGTTTACCAAACAAACCACTTGTGTGAAAAGCACTTTTGATCGAGATTTACAGAGTGAAGAGCACCTAATATTATTAACATTTAATATTAATAACTATTAATAACATTAAATATTTTTAAATAATTGCTGGATGGTGAAGGAGGCAAATTTCTGCTCTATATTGTGTTGGTTTCACCTCATTTTTATAGGACTTTAGCAAGAAAGCAAATGGCTCTTTCTCATAATCAGCTTACTAAATTACCTCTCTAATGGAAAGCCTGTAAAGACCCAGGAAAGAGACAGTGAGCATGGTGGGAACACAGGGTCATCATACACATAGTCTTTTTCTTTTCAGAGTTGGAAACTTTGCATGACCCCGGGGATCCTAAGGGTGTTTTTAGAAGGCAAGCTTCAAATGCTGACTTTTTTTTTTCAAGAGTAAACCACAATTACATGGGTATAGAATAGCAAAGGTATTTATTTGCCAGGAGCTGGAGAGAAAATCTACAGGAATACTTGTGTTAGCATGGTTTTGGTTATTTAATCTAGAATGTATTTTGACTTGACTCTCCTGTGCTCCTCTCCTCCAGCACACATAGAAGAATGAGGCTCTTGGGGAACTTCCCCACGCAGGAATTTTGTCTCTGACATCCATAAGAAGTAGGAACAAGACTGCAGCAATAAATAAATACCAATGTGATTAAAAACAAATGCATGAAGCATTATTAATGATACTCTGGAGAGAATGAAAGTGTGCTGTGCCAGAAACACCATCAGGAATTGAATGGATATCAAGGGCTATACAGCCTACTGTTAAGGCAGCAAAAGTGGGCAAAACAGTGATTTACTATGCAGGCAGCAATATCTGAACCTGAAGCTGGATATTTCCTTTTGATTAGTAGAGTTGTTTTGAACTAGAAGGACAGATGAGACTCGGGTCTATGCAGGTAACCTACCTCTGTCAACAGGAACTGCCATGTTTTCCCTTGTTTTCATTATTCAGCTTACCCCCTGCCCCCCTTTCCATCATGCCTTCTATGCTCACAGCTCTTGGAGATGTTTTGACAATCTGCAGCCCATCTGTCCTTGCTTTGAAGGTATTTCTGGAAAGACAGCTGGATTGTCTGAGTACCCAGCAGAACTGCCTGTTACACAGGTAGGAGACTGGGAATTTGATGGTACAAGGGGGCTCTTGCCCTAAAAGCACAGCTCTTTTCCAGCATTTTTCTCACTGATGCATTTGAAATGCAACAACCACATATGCAGGGCTTTACTCCAGTGAGTAATTATCTGACAGCTCCTATTACTGAGCATTCATGCAACTGTGTATAGACAGAGAAGGAAACAACTCATCTGCATACAGAGCAAATATTTTGTCATCACCTGCTGTTCATCCTAATGAGATTTTGCCAGACTCATTAGAATGATTCCACGCTTCTTAATACCCACTGGGATTGCTTTATTATTTGATAGAGTCAACAGTTGGCATATGCCAGTGTCTTTGTATTGAAACCTCCAAAGGCAGTTAAACAAAAGCANAAAGAAAGAAAGAAAGAAAGAAAGAAAGAAAGAAAGAAAGAAAGAAAGAAAGAAAGAAAGAAAGAACTAATCAGTTGTTGATTAGCTCACTTCAATAAGAAACTACAGAAGATTTGGGCATGGCCCAAATTTAAATGGCCCTTTTTGTGTGTTAGACTTCTATACTAATTGGTGATCATGGACAGAGTGCTATCAGTTGCAGCAAAAACAAACCAAAAAATTCAGAGAAGTACTTTTTTTCTGTTCTGTCAACTGTAATAATCTGAGGTGTTCCAGTGGCATGAGCAGGATATAATTGGTTTGGGTGTTACTTATAATAACATGGAGTTAAAAAAAAAATCCTGAAGTGTGATATTTGACAGTGTCACTTTAAGCAAATCCACTCTAGATGATTTTTGCTTTGGGAGTCTCCTTTTACAAACAGACCTTGGCAAGAGCCAGAGTAAACACTATGTTAATCTTAGATCAGCCTTTAATTTCTTTGACTTCCTTTCCCTTCCTTTCTCCTCTCTATTTCCTTCCAAGACAACAATATTATAGACAATTTAAATCAGTCATGTCCATAGCCAAACAACAATATCACCAACAGAGGACAATAAGAATAGCAGTAAACTCAACATAGTAATTATTTTCCCATCACACCAGCAATTACAAAAGCAAAGAAAGAACGACTGAGTGCTCTTTACCTGATATTGATCATTTAATTTTCTCATGCCATGTAAAATTAAACAGGCCAATGTTACTACAGGGAAACCTGGCAACAATGAGCATAGCCATGAAAAAGTCAGACTCATTTTTTGCTCAAGCAAAGTGGGATAGCTTACTCTTCATGCTGGTGGTAATAATTATGTGTAATGGAAACAGTGAAATTAAAGACAGATTAATAGTTAGGCAGGATTTCACCATTTCATTGACATTATTATCTGGTACAAATCCTGATAGCTTTGTTTGAGTGTGGTACCCACTGCTTACTTGGAGCTTCTGCAAGGCTCTGGCATAGGTCAATGNTTTGACTTGACTCTCCTGTGCTCCTCTCCTCCAGCACACATAGAAGAATGAGGCTCTTGGGGAACTTCCCCACGCAGGAATTTTGTCTCTGACATCCATAAGAAGTAGGAACAAGACTGCAGCAATAAATAAATACCAATGTGATTAAAAACAAATGCATGAAGCATTATTAATGATACTCTGGAGAGAATGAAAGTGTGCTGTGCCAGAAACACCATCAGGAATTGAATGGATATCAAGGGCTATACAGCCTACTGTTAAGGCAGCAAAAGTGGGCAAAACAGTGATTTACTATGCAGGCAGCAATATCTGAACCTGAAGCTGGATATTTCCTTTTGATTAGTAGAGTTGTTTTGAACTAGAAGGACAGATGAGACTCGGGTCTATGCAGGTAACCTACCTCTGTCAACAGGAACTGCCATGTTTTCCCTTGTTTTCATTATTCAGCTTACCCCCTGCCCCCCTTTCCATCATGCCTTCTATGCTCACAGCTCTTGGAGATGTTTTGACAATCTGCAGCCCATCTGTCCTTGCTTTGAAGGTATTTCTGGAAAGACAGCTGGATTGTCTGAGTACCCAGCAGAACTGCCTGTTACACAGGTAGGAGACTGGGAATTTGATGGTACAAGGGGGCTCTTGCCCTAAAAGCACAGCTCTTTTCCAGCATTTTTCTCACTGATGCATTTGAAATGCAACAACCACATATGCAGGGCTTTACTCCAGTGAGTAATTATCTGACAGCTCCTATTACTGAGCATTCATGCAACTGTGTATAGACAGAGAAGGAAACAACTCATCTGCATACAGAGCAAATATTTTGTCATCACCTGCTGTTCATCCTAATGAGATTTTGCCAGACTCATTAGAATGATTCCACGCTTCTTAATACCCACTGGGATTGCTTTATTATTTGATAGAGTCAACAGTTGGCATATGCCAGTGTCTTTGTATTGAAACCTCCAAAGGCAGTTAAACAAAAGCAGGCAACAACCAGTTTTGCATCCCTCTTTCTCCCAGGGTGTCTTAAGGCTGACACCAGTGACTTGCAGGCATCACAGTTAAAGGGATATCTTTATCAGCCCACTCCCACTGCATTCTGAAGGCATCTTTTCTCTAGGGACTGGCTTGTGTCTGGCTGAAAGCAATGACCCTGAGGTACCTGCTCCCTGAAGAGAACCAATGGGCATTTCTGTTTTTTTGCTTCCTCTAATGGTTTTATAAATCTTCTGTCTACATCTATGCATGGTGTGTTGTTTTTTTTCTTTTCTGTTACTCTATCAAAAAGATAGATAAATAGGTAGGTAGGTAGATAGATAGATAGATAGATAGATAGATAGATAGATAGATAGATAGAGGAAAGAGATCTAATAGAGAAATCATGTAATGTAAAAGAAAGAAAGAAAGAAAGAAAGAAAGAAAGAAAGAAAGAAAGAAAGAAAGAAAGAAAGAAAGAACTAATCAGTTGTTGATTAGCTCACTTCAATAAGAAACTACAGAAGATTTGGGCATGGCCCAAATTTAAATGGCCCTTTTTGTGTGTTAGACTTCTATACTAATTGGTGATCATGGACAGAGTGCTATCAGTTGCAGCAAAAACAAACCAAAAAATTCAGAGAAGTACTTTTTTTCTGTTCTGTCAACTGTAATAATCTGAGGTGTTCCAGTGGCATGAGCAGGATATAATTGGTTTGGGTGTTACTTATAATAACATGGAGTTAAAAAAAAAATCCTGAAGTGTGATATTTGACAGTGTCACTTTAAGCAAATCCACTCTAGATGATTTTTGCTTTGGGAGTCTCCTTTTACAAACAGACCTTGGCAAGAGCCAGAGTAAACACTATGTTAATCTTAGATCAGCCTTTAATTTCTTTGACTTCCTTTCCCTTCCTTTCTCCTCTCTATTTCCTTCCAAGACAACAATATTATAGACAATTTAAATCAGTCATGTCCATAGCCAAACAACAATATCACCAACAGAGGACAATAAGAATAGCAGTAAACTCAACATAGTAATTATTTTCCCATCACACCAGCAATTACAAAAGCAAAGAAAGAACGACTGAGTGCTCTTTACCTGATATTGATCATTTAATTTTCTCATGCCATGTAAAATTAAACAGGCCAATGTTACTACAGGGAAACCTGGCAACAATGAGCATAGCCATGAAAAAGTCAGACTCATTTTTTGCTCAAGCAAAGTGGGATAGCTTACTCTTCATGCTGGTGGTAATAATTATGTGTAATGGAAACAGTGAAATTAAAGACAGATTAATAGTTAGGCAGGATTTCACCATTTCATTGACATTATTATCTGGTACAAATCCTGATAGCTTTGTTTGAGTGTGGTACCCACTGCTTACTTGGAGCTTCTGCAAGGCTCTGGCATAGGTCAATGGCTGGTATAGGCTAATCAGGAATTGCTGCTTCTATCTACAAGGTGAGGAATGAACTTGGCAATAAGTTAACTCACAAACATTACAACTGGTATGCTTTTCATTCACACTGTGTGCTGAAACCTCATTGTAGCTAACACAGGAAGAGCCAAGTTTGAGGTTTTTGCTGTTGGCCTGGCTTTAAACTTGAATCACCTGTTGTTCAGTCCACAGAGCATGCGTGTGTGGCATTTGATTGCCAAAACATAGGTGCTGGTTGGTTTGAGTATCCCACACAGTGTCTACCTGCTCCTCCCAGAGACTATTAATCTTCCATTAGTTTCAAATTATATCTGCCAGTCCTATGTGAATAAATATAGGAAGATATCTCAAAAGAAAATTGACACATGTTTAGGCAACTGAGTGGCACCTCAGCATTTGGTTCCATGAATAACTCTTCAGATGCTGCTGACTAGATTTCAGTTGACTACACTGGGAGCTTAAACACCTGCCTTATCTGTAGATACTACAGTTTCTCAAACATTGGCCATTACAGTTGTCTTACAACAGTATGGTTGGCCTCTAATTGCCTCTTCAGGCAGATATGTACCTCCTGTAGATACTGGGCCATAGCTCTCAGCCCATCCTGAATACCTCAGCAACCTTGCAACACCTCAAATGACTTTGGAGATCTATGTGTGAGCAACATAAATGACCTCAGTGGAGTCACTGTCTCTAAACAAGGTGACATTCCAGTGATGGTCTTGAGGTTTATACCATGAATGGTGGATGTCTGCTTATGAGAGCAAACTCAAACCTGTGTTTAATTGCAAGCACAAATAAAACCACAAAAAGTCACTGCAAGAGGAGAAAGAATGATGAACAGACACTGTGGGGTGAGGTTTTCTCCATGCTTTCATGGTGAGTGCTAAATAGTGGTTCCTCAGAAGCATTCTTGCTGTAAGAATACTGTCAGATACAGAGGAAGCACTGAATTTGAACCATATGTGGGGGCCCTGTGCAAAGTAATCCCATTTACAGCTCCATTAATTTTACATTCTGTTATTTCATGTTGTAGCACTTTAATCTCTCTATACAAATTAGCATCAAAGTCCTACACAAATTAGCAAAGGGTTGAATTTTTCTGATTTATGTTAAAGAAGAGAGTCCTGAGTCAGACAGGTTAAAAAATTCTACCTCAGTCCTTCCCCTAATTCTACAAGATTTTAGAGTTCAAAATGTTTGGATGGGTTTGTTTTTGTTTCCATTTCCTGAGGGAAACTGGAATCATTGGTGTTTGCAGTATTTCTGACCATCCCCAAATCCTTTAGCCACTGAAGGGAAGGAGAGAGAGAGAGAGGGTATGTCAGAGAGGTCAGGTAATCAGTCATTCCATTCAGGAAAATATCATTAGTGAAAGAGAAACAGATTCTGATGATGAATGCATGGTCTTGCAGGGGGCAAGCATGGAAAATTCTGACAAATGTTTTATTACTCTTTTTATTTTTGCTTTTTTTTTTTTTTTTCCTAGTCTCTATATAGATCTCACAATTGGAATTCCGTGGTTTTCACTATAATCTAATTATAACGCAATAATTTTTTGTACTAAGCACTCTAGATTTAATCACCAGGTTTTGAGGAAAGGCAAAAACCACTGAATTTGTGAAAGTCATCAACTAAGCAGAATCTAAGGGTGTGCTCAATCAACTTTGATACAAAACTGTTTGCTTTGCTTGTTCAGCTCCAGTTTTCCTGCACATTTTCTGTTGTGCTACAATAAGGAGGGAGCATAAGGCATTGGACATTTGAGCAGATCTGCAAGGAGTCAGGCTGGACCCCTGGAGTTATACTGGTTATACACCTCCTGAGCCCTCTCTGACCTTAAAATCCTAATGCTGCCTTCACATGGCACTGCACCTGAACTGATAATCCCTGAGCCAGCTCAGGTCTCCACATCCATGGGATGGTTAATCTGTAGTCCAGATAAACTGATCATGGATATTTGACAGATGGATGTTCAGTCCAATATCTTCTTTACTTTCAGTTGAGAATGTGTTTTAAGAGCTGGAGAACCAGGAGAAATTGCTTGCCTCTTCTAGTCATTGGGATGAGAGGATGAGCTATAGTAACCTAAAATCTTGAAAATCCACATCAATTCAATTGACTAATTTTCATAAATGCATGCTTTTAAAATAAAAGTATTTTAGGTACCCTGTCCTTTTCATTTATAATTTAATTCCAAATTCTGTGGGAATAGACTCTGACATAAAAAAAAAAAAAAAAGAAAAAAAGAAATGTAAAAAAGGAGTGGATTACCACAATTTCTTGCTCTTCTAACTATTGTAAAAGTTACATTTCCAAATAAACATACATTAAGCTACATGACTGTTTAAATCCAGGGTGTCCCATGATATGCATTCTCTAGTACCTCTTATNTTCTAAACCACTGATTGTCTTGTCAGTCTTGAACATCTATATTATGCATCACTGTCAGACAGCTTCTTGGAGAAAACTATCTCCCTCCAATGTGACATTGCAGAAAATAAAGCTCCAAACTGGGTGCCTATTGGCCAATAATTGACCCAATTCAACCCTGTACTTCTGTTGTATAGAACAACAGAAGAATCGGATTTTCTCCAATGAAAAAATTCCATTTCTATTTTGTCCAGGGGAAAAAAAAAAAGTAAAATCAATGTCACATGAGATAATTCATACTTTCTTCCAGACTAGACATCTAATCTTCACCTAAAGCTTATCCTTATTATTTAATTGTTGTTTTATGCAAGCACATTCTCTTGGTTGAACCCAGTATCTGATCATGCCCTACTCTGACTATGATAAAAGCCGTTGAGAAGGGCTGGTCCTATCTTCATCTCAACCCTGCAAAGTTTCTGGACTTTTTCCAGTTCAGCATCTAGTTGGCATGTAAAACAGAAACAGCACTAGTGACAGTGATGAATGGTCTGCTCCTGGATGTTGCCTGCATTCACACTGCTGGATATCCCTACAACATTTGATAGCATAAACCATTAAATCCTTTTGTCCACATTTGTCCTTTGGTCAGCATTACCAGGTCTAAATAACAATCTCTACAGAGGAAACTGGTAAACTTGTGCCCAAAGTAATCAGACAGTATGCAGAGAAACCCCATCCATTGAAAGGACTCACCGTCCTCATAGGAATATGGCAATCACAGTTGTGGAATTATTTACACTCAATTAGTGATTAAAAAAACCTCAACTTCACAGATACTTTTGGCAGCTACTGTACAGTTTACTTGTTATGTAATTGAAATTATACAAGCAATTAAAGGACAATTATAATCAGCAAGTGAGAAAGCTGTGGAAAAATGAGATGTGGAAAGACAACAAGGCTGTGTTTAATTCATTCTGTCTTAAACAGGCACTTGTCTAAGTGGGTTTCTTTAGCCAGAGATAAGATAAACTGTAATGCTCAGCAAGAAGGGAAAGCACCAGCTCTCCAAACTAGGTGATTTTCAAGGATGAGGACAACTGTGAGAGCTCCAGATGCAGCAGACAGGGGAGACAAGAGCTTCCTTCTCAGTGGTGGCCACAGAATCCTCAAAACCCATTTTCTCCCAAGCTAAACACAATTGTTCTCAACCTGCTCTTCCCCCATTTCTATACCAAGTTCTCCCTTTGCCACCCCACTCCACCATGTCATGTGGCAAGGAGAATTCTTGAACCATCTCTCTCCCTCAAAGCCTTCACCATATCTGTAAATGCATTTAATGTCTATCACGAGTCCACCCAACAGCTGCCTGAAGACTGGAGATACTTCTTTTAGCAAGGGAGACCAAACAAGAAAACAGAGGCAACCCCTTTCTCTTTTTTATCTACTCATCTTCAAACATATTTTGGAGCCTTGAAAAGCCAAGTGAAGAAGATGGATGATTTCTGCATGTCAGGTTTGCCTCTCCACTCCATGAGCTGTGTGTTTGCCAGTCCAGTCAGCAGCGTGGCAGTCCCCCTGCCAGAGGGGACTATGCCTTAATGCAATCTTATGCATGGACATCATCTTCCCTGAAGGGTCTGAAAAATGCAAAATGACCTGTTCATGTTCCCTTGAAAACTAGGGCAGAGGCCAGGGAAAGCTTTCTGGTATGAAATAGTGAAAAATCAGAGAGGGAGAAGGAGCTTATACTGAATTTGGTGGGTTTTTTCATACCCTGCACATCTCATGTTACAGGCACCATTTGTCAGTAGCTCGAGGCAGCCATTTTAATAAAAAACTAGGCAAAGTATAGGGAAGACATAGAGAAAGAGGTGCATGTGTGTGCATGCTTTTACTAGTGCCGTTGCTGACAAACTGATTTGCTAAAGTACATTTCTTGCTTGGGGGGACCCTACTCACCCCCTTTTGCCACTGCAGAAAGAAAAATGTAAAATACATCTACAAAGCCACAATAAAAACATGCTAATTTGTCAGGGGAGCTTTTTTCTGTACTTCAGACTCTGAGAATCTGCCTGTAAAAACCCTTCAGTAACTTCTGCATGAAGGTTCCCAGATGAGTTACCCCAGTTAACATCAGAAGGGGTTAAGGTTGGAAAAAATCCCAGATGCAACCCTGGCTTTAAACTTGCCTGATTAATTTGGGCCTAGATGCCTAAGTAGATGTGCCAGGTCTGACAGGTATTTTTTTGTGCTTCTGGGCTTGGACCAGCCAAACACCTCTATTTCAGAAAGCTCTCATCTGCCTTTCTCACCTGCTCCTCCACTTCACTAGTTTCTTATTTTCATTTTTTCTCCAGCCCATCTCTTCAGGGTGTTCTTGGTGAAGACAAGGAAGATTTAATCCCTCATTGTGCCAGGTATGTGAGAAGAACTTTTTGTCCTGTAAATCAGGGACACTGTGTGGAAGAAAACAGCTGTAATTAGAAAGCAAACAACATATGAGAAGGCAGAAGCTTTCTGGGCAAAATTTCTTCATGGAGTTGCTACAAGCCACAGACCCACTGTGATGTTGCTCTTTATTTAGGATCATAGAATCATTTAGGTTGGAAAGGACCCTTAGGATCATTGACTCCAACCATAAGTGACACTGCCAAGTCCACCACTAAACCATGTCCTTAAGCACTACATCTACAGTTTTTTTCCAAGAACTAGTGGATGTTCCTCTGTTCTTGTCAGAGTAAACAACAATCAGGCAATATTTTACTCCATCCACAACTACTTTTAGGGCTTCACTTGCTATTAACCCACTGCAGAAGTGCAAGGAGTGTGTACCCATCTCAGCACACACACAGAAATTGTGCACTCAGCACTCCATCCCTAAAGCTGCCTTCAGACAGGAAACAGTAACCCCAGAAATCCTAAATTTTCCTTCCCATGATGGAAGCAGAAACATTACCCCACTGACAGGCTGTCCTGTCCTGCCTGGGGTTAGTAACTGCGACCAGTGTGGGGCAAAACATGTCTGTCTGGATGGGTGAGGTAGAAGACATGACCAAGATCTGGTCTTTCCTCTCAAAATCTGCAAAAGTGAGACTTTGATTTACTTTAGTTCTTTACTTCTATTTTAGCTTTTGATAAAGCATATGGCATTATAGCCAGGAGAGCCTGCCTCTCCCCCTGAGATGCTGCCCAGGGAGCAGACAATAACAAGTAACATTGATTTATTGCTGCAGAGGAGGTAGAGAAAGAGGAATGTAATAAATGCTGAGGAGATGAGAAATGCACCCGTTCCCTCACCTCCTACACATGCACACACACTCACAGGCACCCACAGCCCAGAGAGGGAGAGGAGGTTATCTGCCATGACCAGCACATTGCTGAAATTCTAATGAAACAAGAGCCAAAGCAGGTAGGTGGTGGTAGAAATGCTGAGCTTGATGCACATTTATCATCTTCAGATGCAGAACCCAAGTTGGTGAGGAATGTCAAGAGAAGGGCACCCTACCATTTGNATACCAAGTTCTCCCTTTGCCACCCCACTCCACCATGTCATGTGGCAAGGAGAATTCTTGAACCATCTCTCTCCCTCAAAGCCTTCACCATATCTGTAAATGCATTTAATGTCTATCACGAGTCCACCCAACAGCTGCCTGAAGACTGGAGATACTTCTTTTAGCAAGGGAGACCAAACAAGAAAACAGAGGCAACCCCTTTCTCTTTTTTATCTACTCATCTTCAAACATATTTTGGAGCCTTGAAAAGCCAAGTGAAGAAGATGGATGATTTCTGCATGTCAGGTTTGCCTCTCCACTCCATGAGCTGTGTGTTTGCCAGTCCAGTCAGCAGCGTGGCAGTCCCCCTGCCAGAGGGGACTATGCCTTAATGCAATCTTATGCATGGACATCATCTTCCCTGAAGGGTCTGAAAAATGCAAAATGACCTGTTCATGTTCCCTTGAAAACTAGGGCAGAGGCCAGGGAAAGCTTTCTGGTATGAAATAGTGAAAAATCAGAGAGGGAGAAGGAGCTTATACTGAATTTGGTGGGTTTTTTCATACCCTGCACATCTCATGTTACAGGCACCATTTGTCAGTAGCTCGAGGCAGCCATTTTAATAAAAAACTAGGCAAAGTATAGGGAAGACATAGAGAAAGAGGTGCATGTGTGTGCATGCTTTTACTAGTGCCGTTGCTGACAAACTGATTTGCTAAAGTACATTTCTTGCTTGGGGGGACCCTACTCACCCCCTTTTGCCACTGCAGAAAGAAAAATGTAAAATACATCTACAAAGCCACAATAAAAACATGCTAATTTGTCAGGGGAGCTTTTTTCTGTACTTCAGACTCTGAGAATCTGCCTGTAAAAACCCTTCAGTAACTTCTGCATGAAGGTTCCCAGATGAGTTACCCCAGTTAACATCAGAAGGGGTTAAGGTTGGAAAAAATCCCAGATGCAACCCTGGCTTTAAACTTGCCTGATTAATTTGGGCCTAGATGCCTAAGTAGATGTGCCAGGTCTGACAGGTATTTTTTTGTGCTTCTGGGCTTGGACCAGCCAAACACCTCTATTTCAGAAAGCTCTCATCTGCCTTTCTCACCTGCTCCTCCACTTCACTAGTTTCTTATTTTCATTTTTTCTCCAGCCCATCTCTTCAGGGTGTTCTTGGTGAAGACAAGGAAGATTTAATCCCTCATTGTGCCAGGTATGTGAGAAGAACTTTTTGTCCTGTAAATCAGGGACACTGTGTGGAAGAAAACAGCTGTAATTAGAAAGCAAACAACATATGAGAAGGCAGAAGCTTTCTGGGCAAAATTTCTTCATGGAGTTGCTACAAGCCACAGACCCACTGTGATGTTGCTCTTTATTTAGGATCATAGAATCATTTAGGTTGGAAAGGACCCTTAGGATCATTGACTCCAACCATAAGTGACACTGCCAAGTCCACCACTAAACCATGTCCTTAAGCACTACATCTACAGTTTTTTTCCAAGAACTAGTGGATGTTCCTCTGTTCTTGTCAGAGTAAACAACAATCAGGCAATATTTTACTCCATCCACAACTACTTTTAGGGCTTCACTTGCTATTAACCCACTGCAGAAGTGCAAGGAGTGTGTACCCATCTCAGCACACACACAGAAATTGTGCACTCAGCACTCCATCCCTAAAGCTGCCTTCAGACAGGAAACAGTAACCCCAGAAATCCTAAATTTTCCTTCCCATGATGGAAGCAGAAACATTACCCCACTGACAGGCTGTCCTGTCCTGCCTGGGGTTAGTAACTGCGACCAGTGTGGGGCAAAACATGTCTGTCTGGATGGGTGAGGTAGAAGACATGACCAAGATCTGGTCTTTCCTCTCAAAATCTGCAAAAGTGAGACTTTGATTTACTTTAGTTCTTTACTTCTATTTTAGCTTTTGATAAAGCATATGGCATTATAGCCAGGAGAGCCTGCCTCTCCCCCTGAGATGCTGCCCAGGGAGCAGACAATAACAAGTAACATTGATTTATTGCTGCAGAGGAGGTAGAGAAAGAGGAATGTAATAAATGCTGAGGAGATGAGAAATGCACCCGTTCCCTCACCTCCTACACATGCACACACACTCACAGGCACCCACAGCCCAGAGAGGGAGAGGAGGTTATCTGCCATGACCAGCACATTGCTGAAATTCTAATGAAACAAGAGCCAAAGCAGGTAGGTGGTGGTAGAAATGCTGAGCTTGATGCACATTTATCATCTTCAGATGCAGAACCCAAGTTGGTGAGGAATGTCAAGAGAAGGGCACCCTACCATTTGCAAAAATATTTTGTAAGAAAGATACAACTGGCTATTTCCTACACAGAATTAGAATAAATACGCTTTATTCCAAAACAAATCAAAACCCTGCTTTGAAGGAATAATAATAATAAGCTTGGCAGAACAAATGTTTAGAAAATGCTAATTTGAAATTACTTTTGCTACCTTAATTCAGCCTTCATGTATACATGTATTATGCAGACACCAATTTTATTGTTTGATCAAACAGTATTTTTCCTCACAGCTCCTTCCTTCAGTACACAAATGAAACCCACTCTGTGTCTGCGGCAGCATCTCTACGTCATGTTATTACAAAAGCTACAAGTGAATGAGGCATGAGACTGCAGGGAAGAGAAAGTACAAAATTACATCCTTAGATCCTATCTCCTCCTTTGTTCCAGAGTGCTGGGAAATATTGTTCAGCCAAGCTTTTCACAGATGCATTCTAATTGTGTCCTTCTTACTTTATAGGTGCCTGATTTCCAAGCCCAGTGGTTTGGTTTGCAGAAGTGCTGAGCTCTCAGTCTCAGGTGAGTCAGGGAGAGCGATGCTTTGGTGATTTACAGCTCCATATTATACAGTAAGTGTTCTGAAAAATCAAGTCCCAGTGAGTTGAAACTGGGCAGCCACAGTGCTGATTTAGTTGCCCATTTGCCAAATGACAATGTCATGATATCACAAAGTTTTGCTAAAATAAACCAAATTATATCTGGGGAGCACTTGTGTTGACCACAGTGGCAAGCACCATAGAAAATCTCAAGACAAAAATATTTCAGGATTCAAAGAGCATGGTATAAATCAGGCATACACCAGAAAATATCAGATTGACTAGGTGCTTGCCATCATTTTAGTGCACAGCATGAGTCTGTTAATTTTTTGCTTCTCCTTTCAGGTTTAGTGATGGTATACTGTCTGTATTTATTTGTCCCACACAGCTCTTCTCCCCACAGCTGCCATCAATCTCAGTTGTCTCCATAAATTGCTTTCACAGAATCACAGAATCACAACATGTTAAGTGTTGGAAGGGACCTCAGAGATCATCTAGTCCAACCCCCCTGCCAGAGCAGGATCACCTAATCCCTTGTTTGCTGTTTTCCTTTCCTTCACACAACTATCTTTTCATTCACAGAGAACTGGGGAGTTTCAAAGGCTAAGTCACAGCATTTTTTACATGTAATCCTTTTCCTTCAGCCATGAGCAACAGCTCTAAATAAAATTCTCCTCCCCACCCTATCTGAAATAATTCAGCCCAAGGCAAACACCTGGGTTGGAAAACTTTACTCCAAATGGTCAAATTTTGTCAACATTGTAAGTTAATGGAAAATCAGAAATCTTAATAAACTGCAGAACTGTCAAAGCCACCTGTAAAAACCTTAAATTCTAAATATGGTTGCTCTGCCCTGGTGTTCCTAGTCTCAGACATATGTCCTGGCCATGTCTTGCTTATCTTCAGAGCTGGGTGTGCACTGTCACTCTTGTTTCCACCAAAAGAAAAGCTGTCTGCAAGCCACAGTGTGACCTGGATGACTGTGGGACAAGGACCTCTTCACCTCTGCTCCTTAAGTTTGGTAGAGCCCCAAAGAGCTCCCCCTGGACCTGTGGGAGACCCTACTGAGGAGGTGATATTTGCCATCAAGGATAATGGTGGAGTTACAGACCTCCCATCCTTGTCCTGAAGGAGTCCCACAGTCAGGCACAGATGGTCCCTCACCCCACCAAGGGCCTGCTGACCTGTCAGCTCCCCAGGGGTACGTGGGGGTGACCAACATGCTCATCAGGGGCTTGCCTTGTTGCAGGCTTGTTGTGCACTAGTCTCTGAAACCAGTGCCCACCCACTTGTGACAAGGTGAACACCTAATGCTGCCGTGCCTTCAGCACACTGTGTTAAATGTTAACGTTAAACATTAAGTGGCAATAAGTGAAGGTCTCCAGCACAATCCCCCAGTTCTTTCTCCTTACTGTGGACCTACTCTTTGGCCTTGAGCAAATTGCTAAATCTTTCTGGGAACCAATTTCCTCACTTAATAAACTCTGCGGTGGGATGCAGTGAAGATCGATTTATTAATGTTTGTGTAGTCTGGGAAGGTCCTTGAGGGGAAAGCTCATAGGAGAGCAGCATTGTTACTCTTATCTCCTCAGAGTTAGCATATAACACATCTGCTCAGGGTGACTCAGACCCATGTCTAGCCTATTGCTTACTAGAAAGCATAGCAGAGTTGCTATGGTACAATGAAGCATTGGAAATAAGTTGAAACAGGGATTTATAGCTGCATTTTCTTGAAATATGTTATAATAGCCAGTGTTATTTAATCATAGAAACATGAGCTGACCAGAGTTAACTAGCTTTTCTCAGGTGTGCTTGTAAATTTAATTTGGGTTCTTCTACCTTGTGCAGAAGTGGAATGCAGGCTAATGTGTGTGCTAGAAAAATAAATCATATTCCAGTATAGAACAGGAAACATTTTAGTTGCACAATAAAATAGTACAATTCAATGTATGCAGTATTTATATAGCACCATTCAGAAATATATTTCAAAGCTTTATACAAACAACTTGCAAGTTACACCAGACCATGTCAAATCCTATTAAAGAGAAGGAAGTCATTGTAAAAATAAGTTTTAATATACATTTAAAGAAAACATTCAGGAAGAGGAGTCCACTAACAAATAGACATCATTATTATTAATACAGGACCTGGTAGGAAACTGAATACATGGCATAAAATATTTACCCATTATGCTGTCTATATAAGGCTGTTACAATGTGGTTTATTTAAAAAAATAAAGTGCTTATGTATCCTGAAAACTAGACTGGATGGATCTGGATGGGGTTTTTTTCACTTGTTCTTTTTAACCCAACAATGGGAAAATGAAGAAAAGTAGTGAAGGTGGGACAGAGGCAAAATGGATGACAAACTGAAATCCTCCACTCCCCATATCCTTTTCCACAGTATTCAGTCTACCACGCTTGCTACTTACTCCATAATTTTCTCTCACCCCCTTACTGACACATTTCCACTGATTACACATGTAGGTTTTAGCAATTCTATTCCCCCTGCACTGCAAGCTGCAGCAATGCAGCTGAGGTACCCACCATTGCATGGTGGTCCTGTGGCAGAGGAAAACCTGTTTTGGACCATGCACATCCCTCTGCATCAGGTCCCTTTCATGGGAACAGAGAGGTGACTGCTGCTGTGTGGTTTTGGCTGGGAGAGGCACAAGCTCCCTGGCTGCTGCATGATGCAGGCTCTGCCCTTCTGCCTCTGGAACTCATCTGTAGTAGGAAGCAATATACTGGGGATGTGCTGGTTGCTAGTACTATCAGCTGTGAGGAGAAGAGAGGACAAAATACTTCCCTTGAAACCCCATCTCGACTTGGTTCTTTGCTGCCTTCAGAAATATTTTTGCAATCAAAAAATGATTAGGGTATACTTGTGTTGTATTTACTATAAAAACCCAACAGAGTGTGCCAAAATAGTATGTCTAGCCTTGAAAACAGAAATTATCAAGCTTTTCACCAAGAATAGTATACAAATATTAAGTATTGCTGACTTTTTCAGATACACCTTATGAATAAATCTCTGGCTGCTGGTTTATTTGGGTCCCTGGAATATCTGCTTATCTCTGAATTGTAACATAGTATTAATACATTAAAGGAATTTTTAACATGTGCTTCTCAGTTGTTGTTTAACAGCTTGATAATTTTCCAGCAATATTTTGTCATTCACTGCTTCACACCAGCATTATTTTAAAACTAATACCAAAAGCTAGTCACTCCAAACAGCTGAACTGAAATGGGCAATATGAGGAGCCATGGCCAACACACTAATTCCTGCCTTGTATGCACTTCTAATTATGCATGTTGTGGTGCTTATTGTGCAGAAGACTGCTCTGGTGCTCTCCAAGATGACTCACCTACTCTCAGTCTGCTACGCAGCACTAACTTTTATATATATATCCTCTACATAAGGATATTGAGTGTTCATCCTCTCTAACTTACAGCTTATTGGTTGGGATCCCTAAATTAAAGGCTGCCTTTTCTTTAGGCTTTTCCTATAGTCAGAGCATGGCAATATGTGCCTCAGGAAGGTGGCTCTGCTCTTCAGTGGGCTGAGTCATTGCTGGTAGGCTGCTTCCCCAGTTGCTCTAGTGACTGGGGAAGGAGCCTCAGGCAGGGCTGACAAGCCTGAGGTGTACATGCCCCAACCAACCCACGTTGTCACTGCTGATGGGCTGAGATGAGACGTTGCAAGGTGTGAAAGTCTTACCTGCACTCATCATGGGTGACTTGGCTCCTGGCTTAAATAATTCAATTAAAAAAAATTAGACAACCAAGCCCTGATTTAGCTGGCAGACCCACTGAGTTGGAGAGATTGAACTCAAGACTTTCCCAAACTGCAGTGGCTACATTGGCTGAAGCACCCTGACCGTGTGAACCAGAGTGTTCTGCATCCACAGGCTATTTGCACTGACAGCCCCCATTTCACCTCTCCTCCCATCACTGTGCTTTTTCCTCTTTTCCAGAGTTTGTTCCCAAGTGCTTACCACCTCCCTGCTGCCTGTTTGCAGCTGCTGCCTCACACATGCTTCCTCTGCTGTTCTCTGTGTACACCCTCTCCCTCGAGCATTTCCCTCCCACAGAGCTGCTGCTCTTTCCCACCAAGCACTGTTTCACCTCTGAGTTTCAGACACTGCTGCAAACATTCACCAGACTCCAATTCCTTGGGGTTGCGTCCTGCAGAAAGCAACCACTGCCCTCAGGGATCTCAAGTCCCTTCCTCAGCCATGGGGAAGACAAGGATTAATCATAGAGCTGCAGCACTCACTTTTGTCTCCAGCCACAGACCAGTCTTTGGTAGGGAAATGGGACTGGAGTGACCCAAGGGTGTTACAGATATCTTCATGTAGTAATAAGTTGCTAGTGCCCTGATATATGGATTTACCTTCTCAAAGCCTGCTAAACACCTGTTATGCCCTGTTCCCCCATACTATATCTCTTGGGCAAGAAGTAGAAATCATCTTCCTTTAAATATATTTAAAATGAAATAACATGTAGTTTACAAGTGTCTGCTTGTCACTGTCAAATTATAGACAGGGACTAAGCAAATGATTTGCCATGTAGGTGTGCATTCTACTTTATAGCAGGTATGGTCCATATATATATGGACCTCTTAGTCCAGCTGCAGGCATAGCCTAGTGCCCTAGACTTGGGATGCAGCAGGTCCTCCTGCACAGCAACAAGACAAACTGTGCTACATCCACCCCAGTCCTGGTTCCTTGTGTCCACCATTAAGACTAGGGCAAGATAAATGCACTATGGCCAACCTCCTCTCCACGTTAGCAATTAATTTATGGTCTTAAAACTATTCCTTTCTTCTAGTCTGCCCAAGGAATGAAGAGAGGGATTTCTTTCTTCAGGTCTGAAGAAACTAGAGTCAGACTTTTCAACCTTTCTGATCAAAGCACCACAAGGGAGTTACTGAAGTTACAGGAAAGGAACAAGGGCTTGAAAATTTGAGGAGCATTACTTTTAGGACTACAAAGAGCTCTGCATGGCCTATTAATAGATTTGGTCATGGTCCAATGCAGCTGTAGGCCCACTGAGTAGGACAGTATGTCCTAATGGTGTTTAGTTAGCTGATTACACCCTCTATTTTTTCTCCCTATGTCACTACTTCATTTCCCTTCTGCTGTTTCAAGCAGTTGATCGATCCAGAGCCGTGGGTAGAGGAAAGAAAAGTATTTATATTACAGCATAACTAGTCTATATTGTTAAAGGTGTGTAATTGAGCAGGGCTGCAGAGGAAAGGCAGGTGTATTTCACAGCTGCTTCATCTCCATTGCTTTGCTTCAATGAGAGAGTGCAGCAGTGTGTGTGGGTGGGTTGGGAAGTGGGAAGGAGCAGGTCAAAGCAACTGTCTGTGTGACATACCAATGTGGGCCAGCCTCCCCCATCACCTGTGTGCCAACCTCAGGCTGTGGGAAACACCAGAGGCTGAATAAAAAACCCCAAACCATAACTATTTCTGCTTGAGTAGGACAAATGACTTTTTAATACTTGACACCTCTACGTAGGAGAAGAAGTTAAGTTTCTCTCTGATTACAAATTAAACTGGACTAGTGTGGTTACTAGGGCAAAATACAGCACAACATGGGAGGTCTTCATTCTCCTGATTTGTTGGAATTAGCTCTGTCTTCCTCCCTTGCCCCCAGACTGTCTTTCTAGGTTTGAAACATCTCTTCATGCCCTCAAAAGCCAGCCTCATCCAACCTATGCAGAGCTTGTTGAAAAGACCACCACTGTAAGCTGTGGAGTTCAGGCTGAGGTGGCTGTTAGTGGTTTCAACATTGGTTGAATCCAGTACTGCAAGGAGGCTTGGACACACAATTAACTGATAGTGTAGGTCAATGATTTGTGCCTTTTTAGGTCCACTCCCCACACAGGCATAGACAGGTAATAAGAATATCTCCCAGTTCAGATGAGCACCAAGGGTAACTCAGAGTGATGCTCTATGAACCAACTCTTCCAGGCTCACATTTGGTGCTGAAGGTTCTGTAATTTTCCTTGGCACACCAGTACAATTTTCAAGAAGCTCTGACTCAGGTTTCACCCTGACTGTCAAAATCCTTCTACTGAATGTCATTCTTAGGAAAACAGAAATTTGGCTTGATCCCAAAAAATGAGACATTTGAATCCACACTCCTAGAGTCTTCTGATAGCTGTGCTTGTGGTGCAAAGAGCTTCAGTGCCCAACAGTTACCTTCTTAACCACTGCTTACATGTTTTGAGTAGCATGATAGCTTCAGGTTATGGTAACATTTTGAACTGCAGCTCCAAGCTCCTTTACTTCATCAGAGCTGAAGTAACAGGTAGAGCAAGACTCTTGCTCAGCATGGCAGCAGCAGAAATGCATGGTGCTGCTGTGGTCCTAAAATAGCAGAAGCACCAAGGTGCATGGGAAGATCTCACTGTGACATAACATCATCAACAAAGCAAGAAAGCACAGAGTACATCTTCTGGGACAAGCTAGCAGCAGGGGAGCCAGGATGTAGCAAGGCTGTGTGTTAGCCATGCTGTGATAACCCGTAGACACATGCTCCTACAATGAGATAAACGTCAAACAATTTGTTGGTGGACAAGGGATAAGCTGCCTCACATTTTCCATGGAGTAAGGGTAGGATACCCAGCAGTCACGCTGTGAGCTGTTGCTGTTTTAGGTCACACCCAAGTTTTCTACAAGGTCACTTTTTCACTTTGCCAAGCCCACACAGGGGAGAGGAGCCAACCCAAATTGACTGAAGAATGCAAACAGAGAGTCTCAGCCTTGGCGTCCTCGTAGCCACCTCGGCATAACCCCGTGGATGAAGAGTGAATGAGAAATGAAAAGGGAAAGGCAGAGAGAAAAAGTCTTCCATAAAATAGCAAGGAAAAAACTTTTGGGGTGTTGGGAGTTGTTGGAGCTTTTTTCCTTTTTTTTTTTTTTAATCATTATTTTTAAACTACATCTCTGCAGAATGAGATAAATGTCCCGTTGTTCCTGTGGGATATTTACAAGTGATTCATTAAATATTTCAACAGCAATGTACTAATCCTGAGATGGAAGAATAGACAGTGAAAGAGAGACATTGCTAAGAATTAGGAACAGGCGACAGCATGACTGAAAACGCTCCTCTGCAGCCCAGTAGGCATCTGCAAATCCAGCTGATATGCGTTTTTAAGTTTGGCTTTCTTTACTGGTATTAGCTGGCAGTGGCCTCTTGATTTCCACTGAAGTAGACTGGTTGACACTGGAAGAAGGAATGCATTTCATTATGTGCTCGAAAATGAAAAAAAAAAGGAAAAAATCTGTTGTTTTATTTTGGAAAATGTCTTCTCATTCACATTAAGAACACCATAATGCTGCCCCTCCCTGTAATTCCTGTACCAAGACCACACTCTGCATTTTAGGTATAGAATGAGGTTTTGGAAAGACAAAGTTCAGAGACTTCAAGAAGTGGCAAATTCATCATAGCCCCTTAGGACTTATTTCAATGCTTAATTAATCGCTGTTATGATGTGCACCATGTTGCTAGCTGAAACGTAGCTAGCTTCAGCCTCCAGCCATGGGATCTTGTTACATGTTGCCTGGTAGATAAAAGAGTCTCTACTGTAAAAATCTGTGAAAAAAATTCACTTGTTACAGAATAAAAATTGGGTAAGGCATATCAAATTGCAGGTTTATAGGTCACAAGAAGGTTTTGTGGATAATTTTGTGCTGGTTGCTCGTAACGAATGCTGACACCACGTTTAGAAAAGAATGATATTTTTTCATTGTGGTAATTAGGGAAGCCTGAAGGGTCTGAATATGATTATAGTTTCAGAAGGACTGTAAGACTTAAATTTGGAGAATAGTTTCCAGCACTATATTTTTGTTCAGTGGTTCTTCTGGGTTTCTTATCTTCTTTACCAGGTGAGTCACTTCCAGTGAAAAGTACAATTGTAAAGAGCTCAGGGAAACTAAACAAAAAGCATGGGCTTGTTCTCCTCTCCTTCAAGTAAACTAAAACCAAAGGCTTTGCCTTGTGAGGGATTGGACACATTTGGAACATATTCACTCCTCATGCTCTACAGTCTTCTTGCAAATAATACATAATTACAGAGATGTAGCCCCAAGTGGAAAAGACTCTTTACACAATCTAGCTACATACAAACAATAATATTTTTTACATACCCACTTTAGAGATATTTAACAAGTTAATTTCTTTTCATTTCACTTGATATCTGTCCTAGCATGCTATTGGCTGGGCTCTAAATTGCTGCCTTACACAAGTTTCCAAGAGCATTATGCTTTTTATTATTTTTGTTCTCTGAAATTCCTCCAATTTACAGATATCTCTTTTGTACTGAGGCACCACTTTGATAAGTCTCTATGTAAGGAAAACCAATAACAAGGTAGTCACTGTGCAGTATGACTGCTTACATTTCCTGATGCAGGGAAGGGAAAAGCCAAAGAACAGAATGTGTGACACTGAGCACTCAGAAGCCTGCATCACTCAGAAAGAAAAGGTACCTCATAGTCTACCTGTCCACTTCAAATAGGGGAAGGGAGGTCTCTGCACTCAATGGGGAAGAAAAGAAGTTCTGGTTCCACCATCTTAGGAGCATCTCCAGCCCTTAGAGTGACCCTAAGCACCACGGTCTGAACCTGGGGCTGACACCTTCCTGATACGCTAACTGCTCTCTCCGTGAGAAGGCAAGGCTCACAGAGCCACTGAGAGACAGAAGCCAAGCCAGGGAGTGGCTATGTGATAACAAGGGAGTCCCTGCCCCAGGAAAAGAGGAGTGCCAAGGATAACTCATGCAGGTTGCATCATTAGGTAAGCTAAATAAAACATATTAGGAAATTGGTTTGGCTTAGGCATTGTCATGCTACGTAAGTTTTTGTGGACACACCACAGGGCATTTTTGAACCCTCTTCTCTCCTTTAAAATGGAGACAAGATATTTTCCTCTCTCAAGGACTGCAAGGTAGATTCAGGCATTAAAAGCTCTAGGATACATCATGTCCACTTCGCAGGATGGAGCTTTGTGCAGACACCTGAGTTGGCAGGCCCATGACTGGCTCAGACCAGATACAACCAGCATCACCAGTTTGGATGGAAAGTATTTCTGTGTCCCTAGATGACAGTGCTGAATTAATACATTCTGGCCCATGGTTAGGTTTATTAACATAGGTGGAGACCTGCCCTGACGTCAGGCCAGTGTGGCCATGATGCAGAAATCAGGGATTCCCATGACACACTCCCTTTGCTGTGCTTCCAATGTCCACTAAGAATGAGCTCATATCTGCCCAGAAAGGTTATTACAGGTGATGACTTTAAAGTGTACCTTAAACCTCTCAGCTACCTTATAGGGATGTACACTTGAAATGAAAGTCAAAGTAAATGTTAACCATCTGTTGGTTCTTTTGGCAAAATAAAATTCCCTCTTTTGCTGCATACTGGTCTTCTACTGGAAGGCAAAACAGCAAGGAAAAAGAGAAGGTATTACTTTAAGGGTTGGTCTGAGGAGAAGCAGATACATGGATCAACCTGCAAGGAATGTCTCTGAAGAAATCACCATGATTTCTGAAGAAATCATTTACATGGGATGTATCTGTCAAGCTACTGTCAATACCACGGTCACAATCTGCAATATCTAAGGACTGTGTTACACAGCAAGACTCTGCAGACCCCAGTTGTCTCTCCTGATATTGTACTCTCATGGAATGTATGTGTTAGTGTATGTTGGATTTCTAGGGTTGTACTGCCTAACACAGAGGAAAGAGTGCATGGTAACATACATTTAAAATTGAGGGCTATTGCTAAAGAGACTTAGGAAAGCTTTACTGGTTTATAAAGTACAGTAGAGCCTCCTCACATGTGGTCAGCGCTTAGAGCTGCTCAGGTTAGACCTCAGATGTTCTTCAAATCCAGCTCATGAGCTCTGAATCTCATGAGTTTGCAAAGCCAAGGTTGAAAATCCAAGAACGTGTTTTCAGGCAGGACTGAGCACCCCTCATTTCCAGGCCAGCCTAGACACTGCATAGGAGTTGCAGCTTCTTGTGGCATGGGTTTCACATGTATTCATCAGGGCCTTTGGGATCACCCTCAGGTAATGTCTTGCACAAGCAACCGCCTTTGTGGTCATGCGAGGTGACGTGTGATTTCTTTCTCTTTCTTTCTTTCTCTCCAATACCCACATTACTTTATTTGGATCTGAAAAGACAGTAGATACCTGGGATGGAGAATTAATCTTTTTCTAAACATCACCAAAAACATGACCACTTGCCAGTCTTTTATAAGAAAATTCTTGTCCAAGATGGGAAACCATCCTATATAGAATGTCAGTATGCCATTTTTAACAAAGCCACCAAAATCTGTATTCTGTGACCACGAGATAACACATAAAATGTTATTATCTGAACAAATTGCAGCCAACCAGTTTTGGCAAAAAGAATGTATTATCACTGCAGGGACTCTGCAATAGTGCCATGTCCACTCTGTTGGGCAGTCCATGATGTGCACACCTAACCAGGTAGTGTTAACATTTGGGTGGTGGATGTTCAGAGGAGCCAGTGACTCCATTAGACTCTCCCACAAACACAGATGCCTATTAGTTCTGCTTCTGTGCAAAGAGAGGAGGCTCAGTAAATGCAGAAATAGACAAAATGCTCCTGAAGAAAAACAGAAGGGAGAGACACCAGCAAGGGGCACACAAAACATTTGAAGAATGACTCCCTTGAGAGAAGAAAACTTTAGATGACGCACTACTAAAGACTGCAATCTGGTCTGGTTTTTTTTGGATTTTGAATTCCTCACTCCCTTCCTGACCTTTTATGAACAGATCAGGGCCCTCTTTGAAAGCACCATGGGAGGATGTGTAAGTCCTCCTTGTCTTTCTGCTGGCAGCCTTGAGCAGCAGGCTTCTCACACTTATGCTAAGTGGGATTTAATGATATGCCAACAACTGCATCAGTTAAAGGAGGAGATAACCCATTAAGTGGTGTTGTTTCAGAACAGATAACCTGCCATTTGGAAGCAATATGTTATTTTAAAAACAGGGTTCGCTTGTCCTATCCTTGTCTACAAGTCATGTCAGGTAAATAAAGCAATTGTCTCCTAGACGACCAGGACATCCACAACAAATATTACCTGGTTTAATTTCTTTGCTATTGTGCCTGTAATTAGGCAAAGAAATGGTTATGCCATGGGAAAGCATCCTGACTCATCAAACATCACAAATCTCCTTATTTCTTTTTCCCTGAGAGGCCACAGGACTCTGAAAGACACAGCAGTGCTCCAGCCACTGACATTTGTACTCAGTGCCCAAGACAGCTCATCTTCTCCATCAGAAACTCCTGTCTGATGGGACTGCACACTCTGTGTTTGGTTTTCAGAGAAAAAATGCAAGCAGATTTACACAGATGTAGCTGAGATTATGACATTCTGCTTCTTCTGTGTGAGAGACCAACCTCATTTCACCCCACAGTGAATAAGGGTCTCCCAGGATATTTTCAGAGTGATCATGCACTCCTGTTTGTTCCCTTCTTGAATGAAGTCAATCATCCCATACCACATCCTGCCAGCCACAAAGGTGTGGCCTGAAGGCAATGCTGATGGCACTCCTGTAAGTATGTGATAACCCAAGGTTAGTAGTAACCCTAAGATAATTGGGGCTCAAGCCCCAGCCTGATGAAAGCTTACTTCTGACTCACTATGGAAAGCATAAACATAACTTCTCCCTTAGCAGTCCCGAGACTGGAATCACAGTCAGCATCAGGAAAACTTATTGTTCAGTGTAATGTATTGCAACACCAAAGAGGATAAATCAGGTGCAGGCAGGGGTTGAACCACCTGATACTTTTCTTCCCTCTTTATTTGACTGGGTGTGCACTCACGTAGACACAGGGTGGTGTAGGTGTGGGCACAGCAGGGAGAATGGGCACACTGTTTGTGGGATGGCATGATGAGGTCAATAACATAAATACTGCTCTGCTTCCTGAGACATTTCAACTGACCCAGACACCACTGGTTCTACCACATCCCTCAGGAGCTGCCCTTGTAGCCTGCTAGGTATTATGAAGGGTATTCAGTTTATGCTTTGCTTTGTTCAGTTTAATCTAATCACTCTTGGCCATAAAAGTCCTTTAACCACACTAAAACAATTCCTCTTCCTCACTGGAGTTTACACCCATCAAATACTTGTAGATAATTATCAGGCTTCCTTTAGTCATTGTTTAGCCAAGAAATACAAGTCTAATCCAACTTCTGCTGGTGTAACGTTGGACATGGGAGGAATAAAGTCTGCCTAATGGAGAACATAAGGCAGGCTACTTCAGCACAAAGCTTTTTAAGAACTTCCCTCTGGCAGATAATTCACAGCTGGCCTCAAAAGAGGCATTACTAGCCAGGAGGAGTGCAAAGAAAGAGGAGCTAAAAGATTATCTGATTTAGGGTTTCATCAGTCAGGTTTTAGCAGTTGAGACAATACAGGACAGATTCAAGTAGTCCTCAAGCTGGGCTTTCTCAGAGCTCAGATCACTGTTGGAGTGGGTTAACCATCTGCTAACCTTGGTGATGCACTGCCTGGAAGAGTGCAAGCTGCCTCCAGTATTTGTAATATGAATGAATATGGGGCACTGTTCAGGCTCGTGCCCTGTTTCTGGGTTACTAGTACACACACAGCCTCTGCTTGGTTTAAGGATGTCATGATGATCTCTAAGGTCCCTTCCAACTTAGGCCATTCTATGATTCTATGACTTCAAAATATCAGTCCCTGAATTTCAGGAATTATTTTTTTTTGTCAAATTAGGAACAGCACAAAACTTCAGAAGCAGGAGACAGGAGAAACATAACTGATTCTGGGACAGAATCAATTCTAGAGCATTCTAGAGCAATGTAGGAGAACCTCTTTTCACCAGAGTGTAGCAAACCTTTTGCCCATGTGCATCCATGCTCTGGCATTTCTTGCTAGGAAAAATAAAGTCTATCTGGACTTGTCATATCTGAGCTTCCCCACCCATGGAGGTACACTATCCTCAGCACACTCAAGATAAATATGTGCTCCTTTCCCACATAGCATAACTTTTTGCCTTTGCCAGCATACAACTGGAACCAGCTTGGTCCTGCTTCATGCAATGCACTTTCTGGATGGATACAGCAGTCAGCCATGCACCACCTACACCAGCTGTCCTGGTGACAGCAACCTAGACCTATAGAGCTACAGTGATTTCCAGCAGCAGTAGATTTCTCCTCTGGTCTTCTGGACAGCACCATGAAAATCAATGCTTCCAGCAGTAAACTAGAGAGTGTGATTAAGCCAAGTAGCTTCTTTGTACTCTTTCTTGGTCACAATTGAGCATGGCTTATGGATATAATGTCATATTTCAAGATACACAGAGTGGTTTGAGGCTGGAGGGCTCTGTATGGCATCAAGGCTTCATTATATCATCCATAGAGTCTACTGGGAGCAGTGCTTGGAATGAACTATCCTCACAGCTATACCTGAGGTTTATTTCAGAGGAAACTAGCTTGTTCCTTCCAAAGAAGACCCCAGGTGAAATGTAAGTAATGCAACGTAAATGATTAGAGGGACCCTGACCAAGGGTAATACTGAAGACCTATCTTTCCCAAAACCATTGCATATTGCCCTGGATGGGCACCTGAAAACAAGAAAGTATTCAGACACTGACTTCTGGGGCATGCTACTGTGCTTCTCAGTCACTTTTGAGGTAGCACTTCAATATTCAAGCTAAGAATGATGAGCTTATCCAAGTAAAGAGATGTTCACTTCAGTGTGCCCAGAGCATATATTCATGCAGTGTCCAACCTTTATTTCTTCTGGAGAGGTCAGTGGTTGATGTCTGTACCTGGTGGGTCTTCAGATATGTTTCTTGGACTCTTTCTTTCACAGATAGACTCTAATCCCAACCAAGCTTAACACGGAAGGATCATTTGATCTTACAGGAATCCTACCTCATATCCCTCCTGCATTTCCAGAACTTGCACAGAGATGAAATTCCATGACCAAGGCTCCATAATACCACCCTCCTCACCAGCTACTGGCTTAGGTCACTAGTGTCAGTTAGGCTTGGGAAAGCACAGGCATGGCTCTAGAGTTGTGCTAAGTGTTCCTTGTGTGTCCTGCAGGCCTGGCTTATTATATCTATCACATTCCTTTCCTTGGCTGGTTTGGGCTGTTCTGTCCCAAAAAAACATCACTTGGGTTTGGCTTGCTTTAGTCCTTATAAATCCAAGCTGTTTATTACACATGACTTCATATTTGTCTCAAATAGATCCATATTTTTCTGGTTCCCTTCATGCTCCTTAATAGTTTCCCCAAACATTTTCCTCACTTGTATTTTTTGGGCATGACTATGTTAGGAATAGATGAAAAAGGAATATTTGCTCTGACTACAGATGTACTGGCTTATCCAGAACTCATTTTGGTAGGAGTCTGCCAACACGAGATGTCTGAGCCAGAGCTTCTCATGCTGTCTGCTGATTTTTCTCCAGTGTCATTTTTTCTAGGCAGTGAGCTGGATGTGTTCACCCTGCCCAGAGGGCACACACAGGTTTTCAGTAGGGTAGAGAAGAAAGAAGGTGCCATCCTGCACGGCACCAGCCTTCTTACTACAGAACAAGCAAGAAGTCTCTTTTTTGCTTGTTTTTATTCAGTCAAATGTTCCCAGAAACTTTTGGGGCACTTGTTCATAACCACATTGTACATACTGGAGAGCTCCTAATAATGTAAATCCATTAGTCCTAAACGATAAAAGCAGAAAATAACATTGTACAACAGAAACTAAAGAGAGGCTGGCTATTATGAGTTAGATCTATATTTAGCACCTTGGACTCAAAAGCACTGTAGAAGAGTGGAAATTAAAACCAGACCAGAGTATCCACTCCATACAAAGGCAAGAGGTAATGCAGAAGACAGAACAAACTGGTTTTCTTTTGTCCAGAATCTCCCAAACACAGAGGGAAATGGGGGTGGGGGCAAAGGGAACAGTAAGCAGCTAAGTTCCAACTGAAGTGAAACCTTGTGAGGCAAAGAGATCAAAGATGATCCATTTAGTTGTGTGTGCAGGGAGGGACACCCAGGACAAAGCAGCCTTTCTCACTGCTCTGGCTTCTAGGCATATGGTGAGTAAATAATACATTATTAATAACTCACAATAACCAGTCTGTTATCATCTACTCATATCAAACAATGCTGAGGAAGGAACTGTGCAAATTAAAAGCACAATATTCTTTAATTACAATAATAATGTGAGGACACTCTGCCTCTCTTACATAATATAACAGCCAAGGTAATATAAGAAACTCATAATGTGATCAGTCCCTTGTGTGTCATATTCTCCAGATGCCCCTACATAAAAAATATATGTCAACAAACTGTTTCTTTTTGTAGCATGGTAATACCTATAGAACCTCAAGCCTGGGGCAGATCCTGGGGGCTCTGCCAAGTGCACCTCCAAAGCAGCAGGCCTAGGTGATGCTCAGGAGCCAGCTGTGTGCTGTGCAGGTGGAGCACTGGGAACACCTCATCACTCTTGTCTGTGGTGACAAGCACCTGTTCAGTAACCTGTGAGCTGGGGACACTGGATTTCTGCAGTGGCTCAGAGGTTTCTCCACTGCACAGGTCCTCGATGTATTTCCAGAGGGTTTGCCTCTCCAGCCCAGTTCAAAGGGCAACAACTGAAGGCTCTTGCTCAGGAGGCTGCTCCCTCTCTTGATGCAGGTGTCTTATCTCAGATGTCTCCACTAACCAGGACTGCTGCAGTGATATCTGCTTAGAGAAATGATGCTCAGGGTAATCAAAGCAGGCCAAGTTATTTAAAATGGGCATTTTTAAAGAGTCTGAAATCACCAAAAAGCCATGAATGACTAAATCACAGACAAAATGCAGAAGAGTCCAATTCACCAGGGTGAAGACAAATCCCCGAGCTACATTTTTTTCTAGTTACTTTCAGTGGGATAAATCCCTCTTATGAATTACAAGACTTCTATTTCTCTGTCTGACTCATGATGCTCCTTTTGCTAAGGACAAGCCCAGTCCTTTCCTTTTAGGAGTTTATCCCAGTAACTACCATCTCAGTGCAATGCAGTTATACCCATGTGCAGAAAAGCATCTGAACTTGTACAAGAAATCTTAACTTACTGAAAGTACTTAAAGCTTGCACATATGGAAGGGGAAAAAAAATACGTTGCAAGTGGCAGCACAGGGTCTTTACACTCACATGTTTAAACTCAAGTACAACCATTCAGTTTAGCTGTGCATTGTAATTTCTAAAGCTCTTCTACTGTGTCCCACCAGTTAATTGGAAAATGTTAAGCCTGGAAGAATTTGGGCTGTTCTATATTTAAGTCAAAAAAATGACAAGGAAGTAAACATGTTTCTGGGATGACCTATTTAAAACAGGGGTAGAGATGAAAAGCGAGCAAGGGAGTGAAGGTTATATACCCTTAGGATACAAACAAACATCTAGGGGAATAACAATGGCATCTGATGATGGTTTGGGGTCATGGGCTGCAAATGACTTGTCTGCACAGAGAAGAATCCTAGAGAGGAGACTCATGGATAGGGGTGGATTTCTTGGTAGAGAGCATGCAGGGTGGTTGTAGCCACACCTGGCTAGCCCCATATTAACACATAAGCATATACATAAAATTACAGTTTATTGAAGAAAAAAAAAAGCAAGATCCCATCATCTGACAGAGGTGTGTCTGTGCCTGGCAGTACTGCCTTGGTCACTCTTCCCTGAATGGCATACACTTGCTTCAACATACCTTTGCATGTATTAAAAAGGCAGCTGCTTAGACTGTTGCCATTTTTTTTTCTCATGTAAAGAAGCTCTTCTTCCAGCAACCCCTTCATTCTTTCTCTGGCACCCATCACATTCACCCTGCTAGTGCCTGACACCCTTCCAGGAGCCATGGCCTGATGGATGTCCCCCATGAGCTCACTTCTGCTGAAGCAACCACTCAATAAGGTTAAAAGGTTTGGGGTGACCTATTCCAGTGTGGTGCCTGATGCTACACAGCTCAGGCTGTGTGGTCTCATGAGACAGAATCCACAACAGCAGGATGAGATGAAGATTTTTCTTACTCTCTCACCTTTTCACCCCTCATCCTCCAGGTTTTTTCTTCCTCTTCAGATTTATTAGCACCAGGACCAGACTGAGGAATTGATCCAGATTAAAAAAAAAAGGAGAGGGGGGAGGGTTTTGACAGCTGTTTCTTTAAGCCAAATCAGTTAATCAGTTCAGTTCACAGTGTCATGCAAAGTGTGCCAGGGAGCTGGGGGACCACAGCACAAGGACAGGGGCAAAGACACATGTTATAGGTCAAACACCTCGGGTCAGCATGGATACTGAAGACATTCTCATGAAGTGACATTATGGATTTAGGTATCAGACTGAGAGGTGCAATTGCTTGGACGGGCCTTCAGCTCCCATAAATTAGTTTTAAGCAATGTGTTTGAAACAGCTAATTTAAAACCACCTTAAATAAAAACTTAAACATTTCATAATCTACTTCTTTAGAATATACTTTATCACCCTCTGATGTATATAGTTTAAATGGGATTGATTTTTCTTTTATTGCAAGTGTTAGCGGTTAAAAAAAACCAAACAAAAACAAAATAATAAAAAAAAAACCAAACAAGTTTATTGCTTGTTATAAAAGCTGTTGTCAGAGATTTGAGAAATACCAGTTACATTACATGTATGCTAACATAACAGGCTGCAGCCAATTTTCTACAATCTTATTCCATTATGAACAAAAGTCCTTCACCAGTACTTCTAGAAAAATAACCTGTAGAAGGTCCTAGTGAGGACCTAGTGAGGAAAGATAATGTGAAGAAAGGTTTGGGTTTTATTATCAGCTACCTCTGATCTCACTGTTTCAGCTGGTTTCCTTCACCTGGAGTGTGATTTAAGCTGTGACCCCCACCATCCTTGTGTACCAATAATAAGGCACAAGTTCAGTCATCAGATGCCATGGCTCCATCCCAAATGATTTTTCAGATCCATGCACTGCACTGAAGAGCACCTCAAGACATGATGTTTTTTGATTATAAAGGGTGTCCTTTTTTTTTCATATTGTGCAACCAGGAAGACAAAATTCAAAAATTCAAAATTCAAAACCTCTGAGCAAGAAAAGGTCATATTTTCATGAAGAATGAATAAGGATGCTTTGTACATTTTGTACACATTTTTTGGTACAATTTTATTAATACATTTACATTTGATGCCAGAGGCTATTGAGCATAAAATGTTCAATGTATATGAATAAACAACAATGATATTTAGAAATTCTCCCATCAGAGCCCTTATGTCTGAGTACTGCCCATGGCCCCATTCAGGATTTTGCTTGTGTGGGGGGAGATCCCAGATAGCTTAGCTTTTCTCAGAGCTTAATGAAGAGCTCTCTGTACAAAGCTGAATTACAGCTTTTTGTATTTAACCCGAAACAAGAGGATAAAATTTCACCCAGTTTTCCAGGCAGCTGGTTTATAACTGAATGTGTTCTGCCCTCACCCCAACAGGGATGAGCAGCCCCACTGACAGTGCTGGCCAACAGCACTGTCCCTCATTAAGTCTTGCTAATTCTATTAGCTGCCTCTCAGCTGTTGCATGGGCAGCAGCCAGGAAAGGGATAGTGACAGAAGTGATTCCCAAGAACGAGGAGTCTGTAAATGCCCTGGCACATGTAAATCTGCCTTTCCAGGGGGAACTGACCAAGCTACATCTGGGGTCCTTTGCTCCCATTTTGTAATCCTGGTCAGATTGTCAGCTAATGGAGATCTGCAAATTTGGGATGTAAACTCAAGCAAAAGCCACCTGGCTGAGTTGTTTATAGACTGGAGCAGAAGGCTGACCATGCTGAGCAAGAGGGTTGGAGCATGGCTGTCCTGGGGTATCCAGGACATTCTTCTTTTGGCATCTGAACTGCTTGAGATTTACTGGTGAATTTGGGTCCCAGGGCAGGAATGCAGAGTGGTGCCAATATGGTTATTTCAAAGCCTGTCTGGTGATTCAGGTTGAGCTATATGGTCATGGAGGCTGGATGAGAAATGATTCCTCTGGGCCAGCAGCAACCCCAAACTTCCAGGGTACTCGTGTCAGCAAGCTTGGTCACTCTGGTACATGACCAGCCAGTGCCCTGGTGTGATCCTCATACAACTGCTCAGCAAGGGGTGCAGCATCTCTGTCTCTCCCCATGCTGTCAGCAAGTGAAGCACTTAACTGTAGGAG